>VZSZ01000677.1:342181-356538 GCA_013398815.1 Ibidorhyncha struthersii
GGCACATGGGGACAGCCTGCTCCTGCGCCTTTAAGACTTCCTTCTTGAAAAACGTCCAGGCTTCCTGGACTCCTATGCTCTGGAGGACTGCCTCCCAAGGGACTTTGTCAACCAGGCTCCTGAAAAGCCCAAAGTCCACCCTCCGGAAGTCCAAGGTAGCAGTTCTGCTGACCTCCCTCCTTGCTTCTCCCAGAACTGAAAACTCTATCATTTCATGATCACTGTTCCCAAGACGGCCTCCAACCGAAACATCCTCCACAAGCCCTTCCCTGTTTACAAACAGCAGGTCCAGCAGGACACCTTCCCTAGTCAGCTCCCTCACCAGCTGCATCAGGAAGTTATCCCCAGTACACTCCAGGAACCTTCTAGACTGTTCCCCCCCTGCTGTATTGTATTCCCAGCATATATCCGTCAAGTTGAAGTCCCCCACGAGGACAAGAGCTCGCGATCTTGAGACTTCGCCCAGCCGTTTGTAGAATCTCACTAAACTTTTCAAACATCAGATTAACATTCAGTTTGATGCTTCCTTGTCTGCATTTTGCAATTTGTTCTCTTCTTTAGAGAGAGGCAAGGTGTCCATAAGCAGGCTTAATCTACCTTCAAGAACCATGAGAAACCAACACAAGGTTCATCAACCACCTCAAGAAGACAGACCAACAGTAGCCTGTGTTTGATAGTCTTCTCACAAACCCTAGTGTGTCATCTATGGCATACTGGGATAATTCATGAAATTTAAGCATGGCCAGTTATCAATAGACCATTTGTAAGCATGTTACAATAGTTTCAATTTTCCCAAGTGAACTTTTTCATAAATGATTCTTCCTCCCAGTGAAGTAAGTAAATAAACAAACTGAGCTGACAACAGACATCTTTTTGACACACAGAAAGGAAACGAAGATTACATTTTTGTCAGATACACTCTTTGCCACTGGGAAAAAAAAGGCAGAATCTCTCTCTCTCTCTGTCTGCCAAAATGCCCTGTTTAAATGCTGCTGAGATACATGATTTAACAAAGTTGTTTTATCCCCATCAGGAAAAACTCTTATCTGTACTAGAGGTCATAACAACTCCTTGAAAGAAAATAGACACGATGTTTTCAAGCTGTGAGAAAACACATCTAATAATTTTTTACTGGCTCATCAAGATAGTTTAATACTGAAGTGATAATGAAATGACCTCATAACTCTTTGCTCTCGGGTTATGACAGGCCAGTCTAGTAAATTAAATAGTTCTACTATCATATGGGAAATATGCTTTATACTAACTGGAAAGAAACACTATTATTAGTGTTCAAAATAGCTGCAGTTCTACAGCAAGCAGCATATCTCCGGCCATAATGCTTTCCAGCAGAAGACACAGCATTCGTGATTCCCCTCCTCTGGCCTTCTAGGTGGTCTTTCCTACAGATCTAATGATAGGTCTGTCAAGAGTGATTTATGGTTTTTGTCCATGCCTCTGTGTTTTTTGCTTCTCAACTTTGGGTCAGCTCTGGTCTCCAGTGCTCTGTGGTTGTTCCTAACACATATTCAGTAATCGTACAGACCAAGACTGTTTTTCTACATTTGTGTTTTCTTTCATTCTTCCTGTCTTAAAGTTTTCAATAACACTCATCACCACAGGATTCTACTTCCATATTTCATCTGTCAGTAAAGCTTGAGCTAATCTGCTGCCACTAACAATCCTCTCTGCTGGCTCGTATTTACACACATGCACACAAACACAAACAAAAAATTACTGCTAGTTCCAGATCCTTGTGCCTCCCATGCTTTATCCACATCCCATTAAAATCAGTAGGATGTTTACCATAAATGTTAACAGGAATGTTAATAAGCCCATTTTATCTAATGTGGGGATGGAGTGAATTCTCCTGTATGGTACACAGAAGGAAATAATATAGCACAGAAAGCCTACTTCCATGCTTTTCCTTGCATGCAGTCACACTAACATTAAGTGCTGGTTACCAATTTTTTAGAGAAAAACACTCTGAGCAGGGCTGTGGCAGGAAGAAACTCTCTGCTGCACATTCCTGGGGCACTTTGGTCACCTCATCATAGTGCAAGCTAAGTGCCTCCAGGACTTGAGGGTGCACACCCCTCCAGAACATCGGAGCAGCAGCAAGTAAAATGCATGACAAAGCCTATAGCCTGAGACTCCATGGGATGACAATCTTCTCTTGTATTTGTCTCGCTAATAATAAAACACACATCACTTGCTGTATGGATGCCAAACAGGGCACCACCCATTCTATTTTATTTACCAACCGTTGCTATACAGGGCTGCTTTATCTGATTATAGTTCTAACAGCAAAAACATCTCTGAGACAGATACTTCTTACAGGATCAGTAAAATACTGGAGATCTACCTAGGATGGTCTAAAGTATTTCCATTGAAAAATATACTGAATTCCAGTGAAGGAATGGGCAGATAAAACGAACTTGGACCACTGCATTAGTTTCAATTAAATGGGAGGAAGAAAGGGCTGTTGTATGTGTTTTAGACACAGAATAAAACCCTACAGCTTTTCTGTAGGTGAAAATTCATCTCGGGCCTATGTGAGTTTTGCCTTAATTGAAGAATCAAGCCCATATTTACGTGCCTGAGCCTGTAGTTCATGATTAAATAAAGTTCCACTGAATATGAAGAATGGGAACTCTGTCCAAGTAGGAAGCTTCCAGTCCTCAGTGGTTATCCAAACTGTCATTTCTCCCCATAATTTTAGAAGAATAAACATTTTGGAAAGCAGCAGCCATGAAAATTGGCAAACCAAAAAAATTTAAAATAGATGACAATGCAACTTGCATGGTGTTTTACCCAAGATGTTTCACCACCACCTGAGAGTCATGGTCTAGAAAAAATGATATTGAAGTAGCCAGTGGAGAACAAAGTGCAACTCAGAGCAAATTACGAGCTAAAATTTCAAGGAAACGTCTGTGATTTGTTTCATATTTTAACTTAGGTTGTAGGAGAGACAGCAGGAAGTTTAGTTAAGTTCCAACAGCAGAAAAGTATTTTTAGCAGTAAAAACCCTAGAAGATACTGTATTTTCTAAAATTTTTGAGATGCTGTAAGACACAAGGGACAAACTGAGGTAAGCCACCTCATGCAGTGGAAGTGTAATAAGGCTAAATGTAGCTGGCTGAGGTAGCCCGACGTGAAATGTTGATTTGGGACCACAAAGCTGATGGGATTTTTCTCTTAGTCTGCGCTTGACTGACAATGGACACCAAAACTTTTCACTGAGTCATCCCACCTCAGTTTGTGCCTTTTCCTTACTTAGTCCCATTCTTGGCCTAGAGATGGGAAATCTCAATCCTGCCCTCCTATGAGGTCTATTTCTCTCAGTGGCCCTGGATAGTCTTCCTACAGATCTGAAACAAGGACTCTCCTTCAACCTATCCCTTTCCACGTATCATAATAAACATCTCCTGGCTGGACCCAGGAAGGAAAATGACCAGAGAAGTAGGGGGTTCCTCTGCACAGGACTAGCCGAGTCTGAGCCTGATTGCTAACAGCTGGAGGAACATTATAAGGGGCAATAAGATTTTTGATAGACCTGCACAGGTGCCATATTAAGCCCTAAGGCCTAACTCCATTTTTCTTCCATCAGGGGCAAATTAGGGAGTTCAGTTGCTCTCAGATAGGGGCAGCAGGTTGAAACATCAAGGACACTTTTCTCAGAATTTTTGTGTAGTTCTCCCTTCAGGAGAGGCAACAGGCTTGGATCCTCCAAAGGGATGACCTCGCTGAAATAACGTGCTTGAGCATTGCTGTGAACCTGCATTTACCAACCGCTGCTAGCATTTTGGAACTGGGACTGTCTCTTGGCACTGGTGGAACGAAAGACTTCTATGGGATGGTGGGAAGAAGCACAACAAGGAGGTAGCATCGTCTCCCTAGCAGGGCTCACCAGGAACAGCATCATCTTGGTTCACAGAAGTCTCCTCGAATATATGGGTTTTTTTGTAACTGATGATGCCAGCCATCCAGCTTAGATGTTGACCTTGAACATCAGGAATGACACATCACTGCCTTGATCCTTTGATCAGGGCTTTGGCTCAGCTCCTTCTAAAAACAGCCCCAGAGAGACGCAAACTGAATAACCCTACAGGACTGTGTGGTACTTACTATGCTACCTAGAAGCCCTAAACACTAAGCAGTGGTGGACTGCAGAGCCACATTACTTGACTTTAGACTTTATGTCCCTGTGGGAGCTCATGCAATTTAAAAAACTAACTAAATACAAGTGACATCAAGCTGTCACAGAAAGTGATGGAGTATAGTGGCAGAGTACAGGATTTCTTCTAGCAAAAGGTTAAAATGGCTGAAACACCTGAGGGACATCTATTCTGCTGCCAGTGTACCGGTGTGGGAAGTAATTGGTGGTCCCACAGCCTTAAAAATGCATATAGCCAAACCTGCCAGCTGGGAGAGAGCAAAAGGGGCGTCAATGAAGAGGGGGCAAGAAAGCTGTGCTGGTGCCTTCCAGCAGCCATCACAGTGGAAACAACTGGCTCCAAGCAGAGTTTGGGAAGATTAAAATAACAGGTGAGAGCAGGAATGAAGAGCAACCTACAAGAAAGGCCAAGAGGCTTGGAGGGTGCAAGGGATCAGCGGATGGTGTGAGAGAGGGTAGACTGAAAATGCATATGGACGGTCCAGCTGTATTTGTCCACAGAGAGGGATTCAATCACATATCCCTACTGACATTACTAAAACTGCAGGTCCTTTCCTGCACACCTCATATTCAGGCATTGCAGTCCAGACAGGCACTTTGTGCTGCTTATTTCCTTTTAGCTGGCTGCTGTTTTGAGGAGCTATGCCACATCAGTGAGACCCACACTACTGGGCTTGGGGCTCTGTGCCTCACTAGTGTTTGCATGTGTGACATTACACCAGCATTGGAGGTATTCCATCCCTGCAGGCTGGACCCAGACAGAGCATTATTCAAGTGACATACTACTTCCAAACCCCAGTAATGTTGCTGGGCAGACTGAAAGAAGAATGTGGTTTGCAAATACTCTGTTTCCTTGTACATCAATGGCACAACTGCCATTAACTTTTGTATTTGTAGTATCTGAACCTTAACAATCTGCTGAATTCTGTACAATCACCTTGTAGCAATGAAAGTCTTGTTCAGCACATCTGGAAAACACTTCACTGGAACAGTTTGGTAGCATTCCATAATCTCATTGAGCCCTATTCCCTGCATTTGCTTCTGTGGACAGTTGGAAAACATTGGATGTGGGGAAAAAAGTACTTTTTTCTTCTCTTCTGTCAAATACATCATGCATTAAACTTATCACCTTATTTTAAGGAGGACTGTGCTCCAAATGGGATTGACTCTTGGGACTATGAGTCCCCACTTAGTGGCTGAGGAGCTTCTTATAACTACCATGGAGGCTAAATTACCTGCTGTTCTCAGAGAAGCAGGTGCCTGCAAGCACTCCTCTATGCACAAGAGGGAAGAGGTTACTGAGGATACAACTAATAACAGCGGAGCTACTTGTGGACTGCATCTGGCATATGTAGTCATATGAGTTTTTTTGTTCTACACCTTTCTGATTTCCAGGCTGCACTAGCGTTTTCTCCTCTCCAAGAAAATAATAGTAAAAAAAAAAAAAAAGTTTTCAGTATAACAGAGATGTTATTTTTCTGCTTTTATGACAGACAGAGCTCTGAATGTGCAGAGTGTAGCAGGTCAGCAGTAAACAAGCTGCATGAGTGCACAGAAGTGCTGTCTATCATGGCCGGAGAGAAAGTTGCCAAGTGTTTATCTTCCTTCAAGTGACACTTCTCTTCAAGAAAAGACTGAAAAATATACAACACTTAGAGTGGAATGAGGGAAGAAAATGCATTTGATATTTGAAGAAAGTGGTTTAGACTGGCTGTGAAAGGTGTCCAAATGTAAGGGAGCTTCCATAGCTTGTAATGAGTTATCAGATTTCCATTGAACTCATATGCTCTGAAAAAATGTTTGAGGATGCAGAGAGCTATGGCTATGCAAGACATCTGCTTTGGAAGAATTTTAATCCTTCTGGAATACCAAAATCTCATTGAGAACTAGAAGTCCCAGCGTCTAAGTTCCTTGCTGTGGTGTCTGCTTTGGGCTGGGTAGTAGAGGATAATTTACTGTCCATTCCAAAACTGCTGAGTCTAGACCATGACTTAAGGAGACTCTGCGTGGAAACACTAGTCAGCCCTGGCTGTGTTCCTATTCAGGATGGGAGAGAGGAAAGCTGCATGAATCCAAGAGACTGAATAAAGGTTTCCCTCTAATGTGCATTTTTGCAGTGGGCCAAGGGTCTAAGTGACTCATACCATTCAGCATTTGCCATACCAGCAGATAAGCTGAGCTGTTCTCACCAAGACCTTAAACATGAACTACAGGGGTCCTAAACACTGTCTGTGTATCTTGCATGAGCATTTCTGTGGGTCAGAAAACACTGAACTTAACCTGATCTCATTGAATACTGAATTGCTGCAACTGTAGACATGAGCAAGTCTATCCACTCACTGAAGTT
Source organism: Ibidorhyncha struthersii (assembly GCA_013398815.1). Lineage (NCBI taxonomy): Eukaryota > Metazoa > Chordata > Aves > Charadriiformes > Charadriidae > Ibidorhyncha > Ibidorhyncha struthersii. The sequence continues at coordinate 348,703 of VZSZ01000677.1, forward strand.
TCCTGAAATAAGTGGTGGTTGAGAAAGCAATTGTATTTTCAGAATTACTTTAGAAATAAAACTTCTTTGTTACACATTGCTTTTCATGACTTTATTAATGGTCAGATGAACAATTAAATACGATCAGAAATGTAAGGTTAAGTGAGGGTGGAAAAAGAGGGAGGCTCCAACTGAGGCAGGGAAGTATTGATTTTTATGGCTTGTCACAACGTGAGGATGGGTCACAATAAGCCATGGACAATAACGAGCGCAATAGGATAACAACCCTGGGAAAATACCATGAAAGACAGCAAGAAAAAAGAGGAGACATTAAGATCAAAGGCAAGGATGATACAGAAATAGAGATGGAGGGAATGGATGTGGAAACATTAGAAGTAAAGAAGAAAGGAAGTGGAAGCACTGCAGAAGCAGTAAATTAAGGACAGGATTTTCAAAAGTGCCTCACTGTCCTAAAAAGTTGTAATTACTTTCCCATTGATGCTGGCAACAAAAATAAGTAGAGGTGGCAGAGTCAGGCTAGCAATGAGCACTTAAAAAAAAATCTCACCTTAGAACTACATTGCTTTCTTACAACTTCTGCTGCAACACTGACGTCAAGCAATACTCATGGCTACTAAATTACAGACAGTGTCCACTTAGATGTTCTGGAAAACCTCAGATGTCTGTGGCATTAAAACACCCAGCAGCAATCACAACACAGGAACTTTTTGAGGCCCTCAGAGGTTGGTTAGAAAACTCACTTGTTTTAAATAATGTAAAAATATACATTATTTTGGAGCTTAGAAAAATCTGTTTCTCAGAATGATTAAAAAGAAATCACTAAAAGTCAAATTGCATTTACAAAACAGCTTAGGCTTCTAAGCACTCTTTCATTATTATGGTTTCCTAAGTGCAGCACGCAGGAAAAGTGCCAAGTTTATGTCTCTGCGGACTGGGCTTCTCCCTGTTTATCAGAGGCCGATCAGAGAGGAGGGAGCGGCATCATGCTCTTCCCGGTGCTGCCCTGCCAGCAAGCCCCAGCCCTGACCTGGAGGGACCATCACTGGGCGTGAGAAGGCAGCTCAGGCTCCACACCTTTGAAACCTTTGGCATCTTTGCTGAGCCTAATAAGAAAGAAGCCAGTACTGCCGGTGATGTTTGTGGTGGGTCCTTTTATCCACAGGAGACTACCGCTGTTCATTTCATTTCATGTTTTGCATAGGTGATTGAAAAACTTGCTAATGGCAACTGTTTTGGTCACTATAACCTCAAACTGGGTTCATCCCAGTGGTTTAGTATCTCACTTGTAATCCCTGACTCAAATGTGCAGCAAGGGGTTTAGGGTCCTAAGACATCATTCATTTGTGTTTCCACAGGGATCAAACTTTAAGTCTAACAAATGAAATATTTACCACTTGGACGTGTTGGAAAGCTCAGATCCTTATGTTTATTAGTTCAGAGTGCAATAATTATTAGCTAGAGAGCACAACTGCAATCAAAAAGAAAACTAAATAAAACCCACCTACACAGATTTCTCACACTGGGCTCCGGGCATGACTCACTGGTTATGTATTAGGCGTTGTGGGTGGGTACTCTAATTTGTATGTGTTCCATTGTTTAGATGTGTTTTGTATGCACTAATTCTGACTTTCTGTTTTGGCAAAGTCTTACAAAAAAAAAAAACCCACCCCCAAACACCACCCTCTTGGGTCACAGTCATGAAAAGCAGCTGCATTACCTCACCTGCGTATCTTGGGATCAGGGTGGGCTCTGCAGGGGAAAGGGATCAGCGCTTGCTCGGGCTGCCGAGGGGGAAGCACGCTGCCAGCAGCCACAGACACTACCTGCTCACAGATGAGCTTTTGCAGCATCTTACCCACTGCGCGGAGAATCATTTTGCATGCTTTTCAGGCCAGATTTTCAAGAGCAGATTTTTTTTGTGTGTGTGTGCTTTAAAGCATTCATGCATTTCTGAGCTCAGTCTAACATGCCAGCAGACAAGAATCTATTAAATGTTAAATGGAGAGGACTTTTAAGACTGAGGAAAAAGGGCATCCTTCCAAAATATTGTAATGCCAATGCATGCCTAAGCACAAAAAGAAAATTATTAGAAAAAGTCACAAGAAAATTATTAGAATTGAAAGTATTTTCTTGGCATTGGACCATCAATAACCGTCTTCATTTGTGGAGCATAAATTATAAATAAGAATTCAAATGCTAATTTGAATATGCATTATAAATATATAGATATAGTATCTTTTTTCTATTAATAGTAAGGTAGTTTACATGGCACTTGTCAACATGAAGTGAGAGAGGCATATAGGAGAGCATGAAGAATAGAAAAACATTGTGATATATCTGGGAAGCTGACTAAAGCTGCTAACCACTTCGATTGCTCAGGAAAAATGTAAGACTCTCTCTTGCTTTCACCTTAATACGTGTCTCCGTGATAGCCTAATGCGTGTCTCCAAATGCATTCTCAGGAAAGCCCTCCTGGCTATGCTGTGAAGTTTGGCAGGCGCCGTCAGCTGTGTAAACTACCGTGACTGTCACTGTTAAGGAGTAATCCTACAGTGGGTAAAATAGACCCTGTGTCACTGTGGTAGCTATCACACCATCACTGGATGACAGAGGAGGAGAAGGTCTGCTTTATTCCAAGAGTTCATGCACTTTCTACAGATGGACAGCCTATCAAAACATAAGCAAAGAGACCAGAGGAGTCAAAAACCTCCTGCAGAACAGAAAAAGCCGGCAAAAAAAGCAGGTGGGAAGCAACGCCTTCCCAGAGCATCAGAAGGCCCAAATGACCCCAACCCACGCACACTTTGGCTGCATCTCTGAGCTTCCCACGCCTCTGCAGCCTGGCATCCCTCTGGATGCCTCAAACTTTCTGGAGACACCACAGCTGCAGCTGACCTTGCCGGCAGCCCTGACAATACCGATGTCCAAACTTGCAGGAGACAGTGGCTAAATCAGAATCTTAAGCCCTAATATTCCATAGCTCATATAAGGAGGAACACAACACACCAACAACTCTGGCTTTCCTTGTTTACTTCACTCACAAAATATGCAACTTTCTTGACCTTAAGTACACTCCTTAGGAGTGTTCAGGCTGAAAGGGGCTCCACATCAGCCAAAAATAAGCATGGTTGACCTTAATAACTACTTTCCCTTAATCACAAGGGAAACACCAATGCTACACCATTGTGTGCATCACTTTTCCTTAACGCCTACACTTGCAGTGGAGGAACTGTGAGAGTTAACCCTTTCGCTGCTGTTACCAATGCAAAAGCTTACAGATTTGAGCAGGGTCTTTAATAGCCTTTCAGGTTTGTTTTCAAGGGGATACTTGTGGGATAGCACAAGTCATTCAAAGTTTCCACTGCATCACAAAATGACACTCAAAGCCTGTTCCCACTATTTGTTTAAATATAAAACAGCGCTCAACTTTCCAGCAGCAGTTTCCTGTTTAACAAGTATTCAAATGAATGCCTCAGTAGGTTTTACCAAGCACAGTTGGCAGCACTAGAGGTGCGCAGCTTGGAGACTAAACAGCAAACAGCACTTGTGGGTGCCTATGAGGCAAACAGCAGGTAGACGGGGCAGGGTGATGCTGCCGTCCCATGTGTGCTACAGACGGGGCTTTCTGGAAGGTTGTCTGCAAGAAAACAGAGGAAAGTACAGAAGCATAAAGCCAAGGAGACTATATGGCCCAAAATGAATCTAGGAGAGGAACAACAGTCTTCCTCCTCACTCTTTTTGAAACACAGCTAAAGAAAGAAGCTGCTTTGTTGCTTAGACACCCAGAAGTAGCTGAGTGGGAATAAAATGCTACCCTTTATCTTGCTGCTCCCTACTAACTGGCTTCTGAACTGGCCCCTGAACTGCACTAAATATGCAGGGGGACGTGGACCTTAGACCGAAAGGGACAATAAATTTTGGCTTGTCAGGGTGAAAGTTTTCCATGTTTCTCACATTTACATCCAGTGTGATTTCTGTGAAGTCTATGAAATTATGCCAGTTTTAAAGAGGTGCAACTCACAGCAGAATTTCTTCTTTACTACTTAATACTGTTTCTTCTTAATTAATTTGTTATGCCAGGACCAAAAGCATGCTAGGTGCCTATAACATTCTCATTTACTTCTCTATTTCTTATGATTTTATTTCATACTGCAAAAATATTTCCTGTAATTGGACCTCTGGATACCTATTGACTTTCCATAAAACTGGCTGAAAACTACCACTCCGTTCTTCTTGTGTTTTCACTGATATTTATTCAACTGTAGGTTCCTTAATGTTTTAATTGGTTGCAGCAGCTCATATAAGGCAGAAAACATTCTTCCAATGATATTTCATATCAAGGAGGTTGCTGCACTGGGATGAGATCAGCAGCTTTGTTAGTGGTATATGGAATTGAATTAAATGCAAAATATAGCACCATACTAATTGTCAGTATTGCAAGGAGAGAGCAGAGGATCCACTTGATGTAAATGATAAAAGTAGTAAAGCGGCAATAAAAGACCAGACCAAATTAACATAAAGTGTCAGAATTTCTGGAACTGAAATGAGATGCAGCACAATACTAACACTAAGTGGGTATGGTCAATTATTACATTCATCACTATAGAGTCTGCACAACTCACCACCTAAATGATTTGCCATTCAGCGTCCTAGAAGGCAAGATTTTTATTCCATGTCACTATGACGAACTTAAGACGCTGAGAAATAAAGGGCTGTATTTGAGAAAGCAGCCATTGATTCTGGTTGTCTCTGAGTTGGTTTGATGCTTTTTTGGCCAGATATTGCCAGTTTTGGGTGCTAAGAATTTCTCTTAGCTGGAAGTTGCTGGAAGCAAATCATGTGAAACGCTAAAAACCAAATGAGACACCAGAACTCTTGACCACATGGTTTGAACTTGCAGGAGAGCAGAAACTATGAGTGGACTTGTATTTAGCTCATTTTGCAGTCAGAGGGGACTGGGAACTGTTTAAAATCAAGCTGCAGTAAGTTCCTTACCACTGGTTGCACAGACCTAGAAATAAAATTCTGATTGCCTACAGCTTTACCATGCTATTCAAAATTTTGTTGGGCTAAAGTGTCTGTGTAGCTGCTTGATTAAAATACATCAGAACTTTTGTGCAAGGGGAAAAAACCTCAATCTTTAAAGGTGTTTTTTTAAAATCACTCTTGCCCTCTGTTTTAGATTTCCATGGGCTGAAGCTCTTATTGCTCCTGACCTGGCTGTATGTAACAGGGAATCAGAATTCACATTCCACAGAGGATTTTGCTGGAAGATTGATTGAAATATATGACTTTACTCTCAATCAAGAGGGACTTGATTCCAACCCATAAAACAGAAATAAAATGCTTGGTTGCCAATGAAATTGTTTTGTTGATTCATACATGACAGGTAACTTGGATTAGATTGCTCATTATGATTTGAAGGATGTATTGTGGTAATACCTTTAAGCTGGCTGAATGGTTGATAAACGTTGAGGTTAAGAAGTTCACTATTATCTCATGTGCTAGGAGGGGAGAAAATGCACTGATGGAGACCTGCTGGCCTCATTACAGTGCCACGGGGTTAGCCTGCCTTCCCCAGGGCGCTGTCGAAGCTCGCTGGCCTGTGTTTGCCTCGTGAGGAGGCTGCAGCACGGCCATGATCCCCTGTGCCATGCTTGCTGTTGCTGGGGACAAGGAGGCCTGCCTCAGTGTTAGACTACAAGCTACTTCAGCTGCCCCGCTGTGGAAGGGACACCGGGGAGAGGAGAGAGGGCGTCAGGCTGCTGAGGAAAGTGCTCTGAAAGATTTGCTGTCTGTGGTTAAAAAAACAGCAGCAATGTTTGATTTTGGAGCTCTGGGAATGAGTGCAGAATTATCCTCTCTTTTAGGTATTAAGTTTTAACCAATAAATGATGACATACCTAAAAGAGAGAGATGGAAACCACACATGACAATTTTGATAATGAACCCTTCTCTCTCCTGCCCTCAGATCAGCTCTTTTGGAAACTGTATTATGGAGCTTTTGGCTACCCGGTCAAACCCACCATTTTTAACAAAACCATTTCCTCGCATGAGGCACTGGCAGCTCATACCAGAGGCTGTTTGGCTAGTAACTTGAGGCTATGATTAAGAGAGCCTTGGTCACAGCTCCTGGGCTGTGTCTTCATCCTTCCTGCCTTCCAGCTGCATCTGCTCAGACCTTAACCTACATCTGCTCCCTTGAGGTGGCGTCAGGCAAGGCCACAGCTTGTACCCCTTTTCTCATTACATGTGACTGCCTCAGTAGCCTGACTTACCTTCAGTGTCTGTGGTTTTAGGTGCCGTGACAATGGCAGTCAGGAAACCAAACTGACTTTCTAAACGAGAGTTATTCAGAAACAAAAACATGAGAGAGAAAAGAGATGATTAACAACATATCAATGCAGTCTACACGCCCCTTTCCTGGAGCTTTGTCATTCCCTAGAGAGGGCCCCAAATCTCTCTGCAAGATGTCCCTCTAAAACTCCTCAGCAGTTGTGTCTACCTCCATCTCATAAAAGAGGTTTTCTAAGTATTCAGCAACCTTTCAAAAGTTAGGTTTTCAACTAAGCAATACATGCCATGCCTTTTTACTAAAGTAAAAAAGAAACCCTGATGTATCTCTCCAGCTTTGCTTACTATACTTTCAAGCATAAACCAGTGTTTGCTTCTTTGGAGATGCCATGCTGGATCCCCAGCCGCTCTTCCATCAGCCCCTGTTGCATTCAGTGGCACATAGGCATAAAAAAAGCGCCCTGGTAAACTCTATGATATACCGAAACCGGTTCATGGACAAATTGCATAAATTATTATAGTCCATAATGTTGATTATTACTAATCAGCTTCATATCTGCTGAAACATCCCTTTGCACAATAGATATAGGAGACCCTAAAAAGATTGTTAACTAAGGCATTAAAGAACATGTGGAATTACAGAGAGTAAAACAAAATCAATGTGGATTTAGAGAAGGAAAAAGTGAAGACAGAGAACCAGTGTAACTAGGGAAGCTACCTGCATAGGGAATTTGAAGTTTAACTCCAACACTTGCAATGACGCTACCAGTGAAAAGGTATTGGCTTGCAATTTTTGTATTGGTACATCAGATCAATTTAATATTAGATTATTTCATTTTTTTTCTCAAGTAAATCAGAAGCTTGTGATTCACTGATAACAAACTTAAGCTATTTGGTTTTGTCTGCCATATGAAAGAGATCATCTGTCTTAATGAACTAAAAGCGATCCATATATAATCTTGAAAATACCAATGGCAATAGCAGTAGTGTGTCCTTGCACAGTGTTAAATGAATGAAGAAATCATCTGCTTGAGCAGATAGATTGCAAATTAGCACATTTGATGGCTTTACATACAAGCCTTGGCTGTTCGTGCACACTGTTGCTCTGGCAGACTCTCAGGGCTTCAGAATTTGAGAAGTCATGGCAGTCTGGTGAGGTTCCTGCCAACTGGAAAAGGGGAAACATAACCCCTATTTTCAAAAAGGGAAATGAGGAAGACCCAGGGAACTACAGGACAGTCAGTGTCACCTCTGTGCCTGGCAAGATCATGGAGCAGATCCTCCTGGAAACTCTGGTAAGGCACATGGAAAAAGAGGAGGTGATTGGTAGTAGCCAACACGGCTTCACCAAGGGCAAGTCATGCCTGACAAATTTGGTGGCCTTCTACGAGGGGGCTACAGCGGTAGCGGACAAGGGAAGACCAACTGACATCATCTACCTGGACTTGTGCAGTGTTTGACATTGTCTCGCATGGTATCCCGGTCTCTAAACTGGAGAGGCATGGATTCGACAGATGGACCACTCAGTGGATAAAGAACTGG
>VZSZ01000677.1:356758-371598 GCA_013398815.1 Ibidorhyncha struthersii
CAGCCCTGAGGAGAAGGACCTGGGTGTGCTGATTGATGAGAAGCTCAACATGAGTCAGCAATGTGTGATCACAGCCCAGAAAGCAAACCATACCCTGGGCTGCATCAGAAGAAGTGCAGGTCAAGGAAGGTGATTCTGCCCCTCTCTTCTGCTCTGGTGAGACCCCACCTGGAGTACTGTGTCCAGCTCTGGAGCCCTCAACATAAGAAGGACACGGACCTGCTGAAGCAAGTCCAGAGGAGGGCCACAAAGATGATGAGAGGACTGGAGCACCTCTCCTGTGAAGACAGGTTGAGAGAGATTGTTCAGCCTGGAGAAGAGAAAGCTCTGGGGAGACCTTATAGTGCCCTTCCAATACCTAAAGGGGGCCTACAGGAAAGCTGGAGAGGGACTTTTTACAAGGGCATGTAGTGATAGAATGGGGGAATGGCTTTAAACTGGAAGAGGGAAGATTTAGATTAGATATTAGGAAGAAATTTTTCACTCTGTGGCTGGTGAAACACTGGAACAGGCTCCCCAGAGAAGTTGTGAATGCCCCATCCCTGGAAGTGTTCAAGGCCAGGTTGGATGGGACTTTGAGCAACCTGATCTAGTGGGAGGTGTCCCTGCCCATGGCAGCGGGGTTGGAACTCGATGATCTTTAAGGTCCCTTCCAACATAAACCATTCTATGATTCTGTGATTGCATGAAAGGAAGCCAATGGAAAATACACAAGCCTTTCCCTGTATCATTCAGTTTGGTAACACCTGCATCACAAGTAAAGCATGCTCAGAAAGTAATGCCCTTTGTGAGTTGACCACTTCCCCTTACATTTTTCACCTGCAATATTTCTAGTCTTGGTCAAAAGGCTTTTGTGAAATGTTTCTGTTTTTACAAAGGCTATTGTGTTTTGCTTGCTGGGCATCTACTGTACCTTCTGGTTTGCCTCGCTCCTGGTAAACCCATGTGTTTCCTTTGTGCATGACAAAGGTAGGAAGGAGCCTGCCCAGGGACCAGGCTGTCCCGCTGACCTACCGGTGCCACCAGCAACACAACCCCTTTTCCCTGTGAGCTGGTTTCCAGAGATCAGATCTGTGCCAAGCCATTTGCTATGGCCACACGCTGCCACTGGAGTTTAATTATACCCTTCATCACACAAAAGCAGCTAATTCATGCCATAAATCATATCCCGACATGCAAACTTGTGGCGTCTCATTTTGTTCGTGTGAAATTATTTAATGCAAGTGACTTTGAGGTGAGGAACTCTTTTATGTTGTTGATGTTTAGAGAAAGATTAATACATTATTTGTTACTGGTTTAATAAATGAACTCCACAAACTGCAATCAACTGTCTCCTATTCATTTCACAGCCCCTAATTGGCTCAGGGTACAGATTCTATTTCCAGTCTGAAGTGCCAAGCTTATGTTTATTAAAACATAATTACCTTAATGTAATTGTTTTGAATTATTACATCTCCATTAAGTAGGACATAGTTAAAACAAACAAAAACATTCCTTGATCAGAGCTCATTTTCTAACCAATTATGGAAATGACCACAGCAAAAAGGACCCCAAACCCCACACTTCATGTGAATTAGTCACCGTCTTTGTACACACATTAGGCCTGTACTTAAAAATGATTTTTTCACCTATAGTTTCTGCATCACTCCACAAACTTCAAAATACATTAAATCTGCTATTTTAGGGGCAGGAATTCAGGGTCTCCCCATTGCTCACAAGACTTTAATAGCAAAGACTGAACAAAGCAAAGGTCTCATATTTTTGTGTCACCAAACTCCAGGCTCAGACTGACATCAGAAACCTCAAATTTGTGAAGAGTATTCAGCAAGGAGCATTTAAGTATTTCAGTACATCAGGGTTTCCAAAAGCCAAAACTGGTTCCAAATGTGCGTTTTGCAGTTTTCTCCTACCTTTTGTAATGCACTTGCAGAGGCCAATTCTTTAAGTGATTTGCAGGAAGGGGGAAGGAGAGAAGATGATCAACTGGGCTGGAGTTTGAACTGTTTAAATATTGGCTTGCAGTGGTGCCGTTTGAACTCATTTGTAATTTCCAGGAAACTTGTCTGACCAAATTCAGTTGCTTTACATAAATTCCACCTTCCAATTAGGCTGTATTTGAAGGCCTGGATGAATCTTCATTTGCACAAAACCTCAGCAACAAGCCGGACTGTCTTACTCCCATGATGGATCCAAATCACTAAGACTTCCAGTAGTCTCAGTTTCTCTGGGTACAGACATCCATCCGAAGAGAGGGGGGACCTTCACCTGAAACCACTATTTTTTTGCTGTTATTTTACTAAAAACCCTTGCTCTACTCCATCCCACAAAGCTATAGAAGAAAATTAATTTTACTCTTCCTATACCCCATTTGGAGCAAGCTCTCCCAGAACCACACCAGTGTTCATGGAATTTTAGATATTAGTTAGCTTCTTCACATTGCAGAGACAATAAGTATTGGGCCAGAAAAAAAAGACTTATCAGAAAGATATCTTCTCTGAACAGTGTCACACATTCAGGGGATCTGGGAGTAGTGTGATGTGGCTTGCACTTTTCAATAGGGGCACCAAACAGAGGTCACAATTCCAGCCTAGCTTTCTTTTCCCAGGTCCTCTGCTCATACTGAAGATGGCACCAGGTAGCACTGCTGTAAAGCTGGGGTGTGTGAAGCAATCTAAATTGTTGTGATTTCAAGTCTGCCAGTGCTCCTGATTTAACTACAAATCTCTCGGTATTCAATTTTTTAGTTAAAACTCCGGGTCCTGGATTTACATCTGCTTACAGCTCTCATGGGTATGGAGAAGATCTTTAAACACTGCTCTGAGCGCCGTCTAAAAGTCTAAAAGTGAAATAATTTAAAAAAGCAAATAAAAAGAAAACCATGTTTGTTTTTATTAAATCTCATGATCGTTAAGTGAGTCCCATGATTTTTCAAGACCTGATTCCTGTGTTTTGAACTTAAGGGTGTAACCGAAGAACAACTATGAATTAGGTCTCCCAGGTTGTGCAGTCCACTGAGTTGTATAACAAACTCAGCTGCGCAGCCCCTCTGCACATCTGGGAAGCCGAGGGCTGACTCAGTGTAACTTAAGACTGAGCCATAAAAGTCATCTAGAGACCAGAAATGGAAGGGCAGCAAAGGAGAGGTCAGTACTTACACCAAGTTGCAGGAGCAGTCTCTTTGGCAAGGGTTACAGGAGCCAGGTGCTCCCTGGACAGAGTGCTGTGAGCATGGCACAGTCTTGGAGGGAAACTCTTTGTGAAGTGAGTTTGCAAGACCGAAAGGGTCAGGGGTAGTGCTCTGTGCTCACCACTGCCGCAGCAGCAGCAGGGGATTCCCAGGGTACCTCCTTGCCATCCCCATAGGCATCCCAGAAAGCGTGTTCAGGAACTGCAGCTGCCCCACCAGAGCCATAGCTCTTGCAATGCAAGAACTGATTTCCACATTTGCGCACCTCTAAGTTATTACCATCAAGAAAGCAGAAAGATTAAATCCCGACCTGGTCTGTGAATTAAAGTTTTGTTTTTCTATTCTGCTGGGTTTTGTTTCTCTGTTCTCTAATCCTTGCCTAGTTGTTTGTTTTGGTCTTCTGTTTTATCTTCTCAGTTGTTGATGGTTTAAGCTTTGTAGCTAACGAATGGTCTTTCTTACTCAGCATATCCCTTGAGTGAGGCTGCTCAGCACTACCACAATACCAACAAATCATAGTATTCTCTGTTCTGTAAACTGCAGTGGAATCTTAAAGCTGCAAGAATCAAAGTCTTATTTAATATGGGGAATTTATTCCATTGCTGTTGCTTCACAGGAAAAGGAGTTCTAGCCTTAGATGCTCAAGGGCAAGCCATACACCAGTGATGTCCATATGTCCTCCGCTGGTAAGTGATGTTGCCCCTCATGGTGACAGCCCAGAGCCCTCTTCTGCACTGAATAAGCACAGGGGCTACGGTGCTCTGGCAAAGGTGGCAGCTGGCAGCAGATGGCTTCCAAAACACTTTGTTAAGCCTCTTCCCACTCTAGTTTTGAGTGGTGATGAGGAAAAATGTTGGGGTGTTGGGAAAAAGATGCGGGCTCAATGACCTGCCCTGGGTGATCTGTGGTGGCCTGCTGGCCTGAGGTTTGACATCCCCGCCACACGTTTTAGCGCTCATATTTTTAGGAAGCTCTTCAAAGCTTTCAGGGAAGATTTAATGCATTGCCAGAAGGGAGTTTCTAACGCCATTATCTGTCTACTCATTCACACACTTTTATTTTCCCTTTCTGCTTTGGCCATGGAGGCGGGGGATGCTGGCAGATGCAGAAAGCAGTGCGCAGCAGGTTGGAAGGAGCCCCGCAGCCAGCGGGCTGGTGGAGTCACCCCTCGCAGGGAGAGGCGAACATCGAGGAGGGGCTGATGGGTTCAGGAAAGACCTATCAGCTTCCTGCTGGCTGCAGTGCGAGGGCTGTGGTAGGGCAGCAGAGAGAAGCGGGAGGCGACGCAGCGGTGAAACCAGCACTGGAAGCAGGTGAGTCAGGAGAGCTGCCTGCCAAATACAGGTGGGTTCAACAATGTGGCCAGTAAGCACTAAGCAAAAATCTATGGAAAAGGCTTTTATCTCCTGGATAAAAACCCCGCAGTGCTATATTCTTATCAGGTAACCCATTCTACCGAGATGGGCATAAAAATGCCAGTTACTAAAAGGGGTGCAAAGCCCTGGGCTCAGCTGGAGCTTTCTGTGCAGTCACCAGTGATATCTGGATCAACAACGAACTTATACATGTGCTTTGTGAAGACACATGGATAGCTGCAACTATCATATATACTACATATATGACAGACATATGTATACATATATACAAACTATGTAAGTGTTTAAATATTTTAACTGCAGGACCCTTAATACTTGGTGGAAAGTGCTTAGCTCTCCCTGAGTCTACCTGACCAAACCAATCAACAGAACTTTTTGCAGAAAGCAGAAACTTTGGTTGCTCTGGCTTCAGACCCCATGGCACCTGAGTGACCTGCTGCCAGTGGGTGGTGAGGACTGCTCTGGAGAACTGCAGCTGCTAAAGAACAAAACTGGCAAAATCCAGTGTAAATTCTGCTTAGAATAAAAAAGGACAAAAAACGTGACTCCAGACAAATTCCTCTGTTAGCTACAAGGCTGGGTGACTCTCTGAGGGGAATACATGGAGACACTGGCAGGAGTGAGGCATGAAACGGTGCTTCCTTCTCCTTGTAGTGAGGGGATCAGCAACAAAACCCAGGGAGATGAAACAGCAAATATTTTTATTTCACCATAAGTAAAACATAACAGGATGAAATGCAGAGAATCTTCTAGAGGATTTAGGTCAAAAATAAAAGTTTCAGCCTTGTGGAGATATGGTGGCAGATCAGCAGGCCCCAGTGCAGCAAGAAGTCATCCCCTCTAAAAGAGGGCAAAACAGTTACAGTTTGCTATCACTTTTCAGCACCGTTTGATCAAAAAAAATCAGAAAGTAGCCTGAAATCAAAGGATGAAGGTGTTCAAAGGAACAGGAATGGTCTGTATCATCACATGTGCTGCCCAGAAACTCCATAGTGAGACAAGAAATGCCATTTGGGTTATCCAAAGAATCTTGGCATTTTCTCACTTGCAGAAAACAGAAGAAAGAAGAAAAATATGAGATGTGACATTTTGTTTTAACCTGAACAGCTTTAATTTGGTTTGCTGTAAAAAAAATAAAATTTCAGAAGAGGGGAAACTGAGGTTGAAATTTGCTTAGAGGTTTATATTACCATTTGGTTATGTTACAGGCAACCATTTCAAGAGCAGAGGTGGGATGCTTGACATTGTTTTATTGATTCACTCAGAAAGAAGGAGCCCTTATAGTTTTGGTTGCACAGCTGCTGGGTGAGTGATTTCCAACTGTTTGGGACTGAGCGCTCAGCTAACACTCTTCTGTACAGTGACGGCTGTAGCCACTGGCTCCTGAATGACTGATGGTCAGCAGGTAGGGTGCAGGGCGACAGGACATGGGAGGTGCTGCTGTAGGTCAGGCTGAGGCTTTGCAGCCCTGCCGGTGAGGCAGTGGCCAACCCCTCTGACATGGAACCTCATCATAATTAGGGGAAATCTATCCAGATTAGGCTACTCTGCCAGTTAAAGAAATGGCTTATCCCCTGTGCACACCTTGTAGACAGCCTTTCAAATTATTTCTTCTATCTGTCCTAAATGCAGCAACAATGACTATTTTTCCAAAGAAGCTGTAAAATCGTACACTTCATAAAGACCCATATCACTCTTGAAGGAGGATGGCAAAATCTTCGCCAAGGTATATACAAATAGCCTAGCACCTTTTCTGACATCCATTACCCACACTGACCAGTCAGGGTAACCCCTCCAAAGGGAGGCCAACAATAACATAAGGAGGTTATTAAATATTATTCATTACCTTCAGTGGAACAAAATAGAAGCCTAATTCTCAGTCTTGGTTCCAAGAAAACATTTGATAGGATCCCAAGGGATGTTTTTGTTCTTTACTTTAGAAGTTTTTAATTTTGGCTCTGAGTTTAGATCATGGATAGAAATGTTTTTCTAGCAAACTATGCCTTGGTGATAACAACCTGAAATCCCTCCCACCTTACCTTTTGATTTAAGAGGAATGAGGCAAGAATGCCTCCTCTCCTCCCACTATGTGTGCCATCCTAGTCATACTCACCAGGTCGTAAGTGAATAACGGTGAGGCAGCAATACCAAAACTTGTTCTTTCAGATTGTCTTGGAAAACTAACTCAGCTCTTCCCAAAGCATTTCTCACTTACCCATGTCACAGCTAGGACTCAAAGCCAATCCACCATAAATCAGTGGCCATTTCTGTTGGCCTGTTTTATTAAAAGTATATATTACCAGTGAATCCTAGGGTAAAATTGGTTTGCAATATTTTAATGCAAAGAGTCTAGTAGAACTACATCCTATTTTTCAAGAAAATATACCAACTCTGTTAAAAAAATATCACTGAATGCAGACATCTGGCAAAACTTTCTAACAACGTTTGGCCATATATCCTTCTCAAACCCAAGCACTTTTTTTAACCCTTGCTCGTTCACTCATTCAAAACAGATACAACCATGAAACAAAGCAGAGAATTTCTGTGGAAAGCCAACCATCAAGATAAAGTATGCTCAAAGGAACAACCTTTCCTATTTTCTCATTGAGTTAAAAAAAAGAAAAAGAAGAAGAAGAAAGAAGAAGAAGAAGAAGAAGAAATAAGCCATTTCAGGTGGTAAAACCCTGCTCTCCAAGTATTTTTTTGCACTTTCCATTACCAGTATTTTCCTTTTCTAAAATAAAATGCCCCTGCTCACTTGCGAAAACCCAAGCAAAATGACTGGGATACTGATGAAGAGCTTGATCCTGCAAATGTAAATTAACAGCAGCTTCTCACATGAATGAAGCTCCTTAGAGCTAGGACACATGCCGACACAGCCCTCACTCACTGCGACTTTTACCTGGAAGCCATGCTTCCAGCTGCATGCTAAAACGATCCCTGGTTTATACATTCCTTTTAAACAACAGCAAAGTTGAGGCATAAGTGCTAACGGAGCCCATCACCTACTTTCAAAAGAGGCTTTTCCCAGCTGGCATTGTTCAACTCAGTAATATTTTTAAGAAAAAGAGGGGAATGAACATCCTCAAGACATGTTGCCTGATGTTTTGAGGACCTTTGCGGCATTATTTTTGGAGTCCAAATGCCTCACAAGCAGTGCAACGGAGGCCTGGAGCTGTCAGACTCACCGCCCCCACCCCCTGCAAACCAACAGAGTTACAGGAAAGGATTGAAGACAGAAGGCTGTCTTGGAGACTGTGTGCTAACTGTAAGACTAGCCCCATCCCAGCTGACCATACGTTTCCATTACTGGAAACAAGCACTAAATTGGTACTTGAAGAAACTAGAGCCATCTCATGCTGCTTCTTAATCAATTTGTATCAGTTATGCAAATTCCAAATATGGGTGAGGTGAACGACCCAGAGCACGGCTTTAGTCCTGAGTGTTAATGATTGAGGCAACTTTTCATTACCTGTTAACTTGATTTTGATGATCCTGGGTTTTATACATGAAATTATTAATATAAGTGATTCTTTCTAAGGTTCAACATATGTTGACGTATTCCAAGAGTGACAGAATAAATATGTACATGGAGAGATTTCAGAAGATGAAGAGACAGCAGCACTATCTTCTTAGCTCTTGGCTTGGTAACAAATATGGCTGGATGTAACACTTCCAATACTACAACATGGTTTAGTCTCCTACGCCTGTTAAATAAGATATGTTTGAAACTTGTGCAGAATTCAGATAATTTATTCTAACTGACTAAATATTAGGAACCATGTTTTAATTTGTCAGTTTAGACTGTGTCCTTACCCAATTGCAGAGACATTCTTAAAGAGGATAAACTGCCCAATATGATTCACTTCAGCGTTGTTAAGTGGGCTCCTGAACTGGGGAGCCTGGAACAACTACCCCAGTGAGCTGGGGGGAACCCTGTCCTCTGTGGTCTGCAAGGCCCTCCCTGGAGTCAGCACGATGCCCAGCTGACTTTGCTCTGCCTAGTCTGGAGTCCAGCAGCAGAGAACTGATGGCAGCAGGTAGCTCCCCATCGTCTGGCTGACAGCCCACATCCTTACAGCTCCTGGGATATCCACTAGCCCACACACAACTTGTACATGCACTCGCTCCTTTCGCTGCACTGTAGTTATCTCTGATTATCCATTACATAGCCTGTTTACTTTTACCTGCTGGATCCCAATCTATGACTTTGGAGGTGTGATGACCTGCAAAGATATACCAGGGCTTGGCTGACCCTAATTATGTATGGGATTAACTGTTAAGTAGAAACCTTAATTGGTAAGATTTCAGATATAAAAGCAAGCTAACTTCTGCTGTACTGAAAACAGTAGTTAACTGCTCAGTTTTTTTGAAATTACTGAAAGTAACGTAACTCTAAAAGGGGATATCCTGTCAAATTCTAAGAGACAAATTACCTTGATTTGTAACAGCTAAATGCAGCAAACCTGAAGTGCTCTCTATAATTCCACTGATGGAACCACTCTCTGGAAAGAAAACTGTATAAAACTATGTTTCTGCTGTCCTGAGGTTATCTGCAGAAGCAACCTTTGAGCACACTACCGATAGCTCAGCTCTATGGAAGTGTATCAGCAGAAGCAGCAGTCCAGATGACCTACATCTTAGCAGGACATTAATAGGAAGCAGATACTAAATCTGTATATGTGTCGGGGGATGGATGTATTTCTGGTTTGAGCACAGTTTCAAAGACCAAAGTTTCACCTCACCAATCAGATGAAGGGAATAGGCAATTTCCCTTTGGAAACCTTCTGTGAAGTGATCTGTTTAGTGACTTGGTGTAGACAGCAGGCAGACCCATTCAAAAGAGTGTTAGAGAGAAGAATGGAAAAAGACAAAGTTGAGAAGGGGGAGAAAAACAGTAAGCATTTTTATTAAAGAACAGAATGTAAAAAAGTTGGGGGGGTCAGCTGGAGGATAGCCCGTGCATCACAGTAACTCGGTTAGATGTCTCATTCCAGTGCGTGCGCTAGCGGGAGATAATTAGGAGCTGAAGTCTCCTCCAGCCAATCAGCCTGCAATTTATGGTATATTTAGCCATTCCTCAGTGATGAGGAGTCCTGGGCAGGCATTTTCAGAGAGTTACTGCCTTCTGTGAAGCCCTTACATCACCATCCAAACTCTGCAGTCATCATCTAGAAATTTATACCTCACAGCTAACTACTGTTTCTGTAGAGCAATGCTACACTATTTCTTACCAAGAAGACAGCTTGTGATGATATGCAGCTTTTAAAAGTCTTGTGAGATCCTGCATATATGATAATGCACTGTTGGCAGCTTGCGAAGCTTGTGAACTGCAAAAGCAATCACATTGTTTTGAGGAAGAGACAACGATTAAAGTTTGGTTTCTGTGGCTCGAGGAAGAACTGACAGAGAAGAGGAAAAATTATGAGGCCAAGTACATAGCTGATATTAAATTACCAACACTTCGTTTACTTATTCTCCAAACAACCACTTGAGATCTATTATTTACTGAAACAGTTAAAAATAAAACCTCTAAGAACATTTAAAGCTGGCCACAGGCATTTCACAGAAGTTGGTGTTTCCCAGCTCCCTGTAAGCCATTTGGGCTTCCCTCCTACACCTTGACGTGCTTCAGTTAGAAACAGCTGAAGGCACTAAGCTTTTAAACAAGAGTCTATTTACATGAAGCTTTTTTTAGTCCACAACTTTTCCACTGGTGGTAGTGATGATGGGAGTCAGGGTAGGGCCCCAGGCAATTTAAGCATCTGTCCCTGCTGAGAGCACATCTGCATGGGATGGTGCTTGAAAGGCTGGTGGCTCAGGAAGCACCATCGGCCTCCCCATCCTTCCCACAGTGGCTGCTTCTGTAGGCAGATGGCTGTGTAACAGCCGTCTCAGGGCTCAAGGCATCAGTCCTGGGGAGCAGGTGAATCCTCTGGTCATATTGGTTCTGCCTGCAAAACAGGTACACTTTGAGGTATTTATATTCCTTGAATGGTGTTTCTAATGCTGGTGTAATCATTCTCTTGTACAGCAGTCACAAGATACTGTGCCATATACACCCTTCTGCGTGGACTGACAACCAGGTGTGAAGTCAGGCAATTGTAAAAATGTTGTTCTTAATACCTTTGAATCAGACTGGGCAATTAAAACCACAAGTGTCCTCTCTGTGATTAATATTTTTCATTAAATAATATTTTTGTGACACTGACTGGGCAGTATCTCTAAGTACGCAGAAGACCATCACCAAAGGTATTTTTTAAAGACATGCAATTTTGTAGCAGTTTATCTGCTTCGCTGTATTGAATAACTTTGCTTACCTTGCTGTTCTTCTAGGTCAGCCACAGAAATGACCTGATTTGAGGGTTGTTGCAAATATTTCATGAGTTACTCCTGCCCTAGCTCATGTCCAAAACCTTTTTCTGAACCCCTAAGGAAAGGTGAAGGTGAGCTTCATCTCTGGCAAACAGGGAGAAAAGGCATGGGCACTCTAGTTTCTGGACAGCTGTACCACCTCTTCATGCCTTATGACTACAGAGCAATTCTCCAGCAGATGTGGCATCTGTGCCTTCTTCCATATGCTCAGACTAAGCAGAAGGTAGGTGAAAAACAGCTGAGAAACCACTGAGTGCAGTTGCTTCACTTGGCCTGACCAACTGCTTCTCATGCACTTGCTCTGAAACTCCCCAAACCTCCCAACATGATTGATCTGTTTCTGGCTGAGGAGACTGGGACAACCCAGATAGAAAAGAAGGAATGTGGGAAAGAGACCCAGAAGAAGAAGGATGGAGGTCATGAACAGAAACAAAGTGTGGGAGAGGGAAAAAGGCAGCGAGAAATAGGAAGAAAAAGTATTAATGCAGTGCAATATTCAACAAGAAGGAAAATTATGTGGAGGGAAAACAGACATTGGAAAAGACCCAAGAAAGGAGAAGAGAAGGAGGTGAGGACTTGGCAAAGGAGACAAGCAACATCAACAAAAGCAGTAGATTTCTTGCTTTATCTTCTAGAAAACTGCTGCCAAAATAAGATAATACATGCATTAATAATGGTAACTATAGTTAAGTATGTGGACAATGTGAAGGTGAAGAGATTACCAAAGAACGTAGCACTGGCAGGATGCCAGACACCGGGGAAACTCACAGGAGAACGATCCAGCAGTTTTCCTGAAGGGGAATGGAAACTCTCTAGGGCAACCTGGGTGGAAAGTTTGGAAAGTTTTTTTCCTCACCTGTGGAGGAGGAAGGGCTGAGCGGGTCATCAAAACACCCTGCTGCCTTTTCCCGTCTCACAGCAGGTTTGAGTGAGCCTGTCGCCCTCAGAGGGAACAGACCATTCTCGTGGCATATTTTGAGTCAGAGAAACCCAATGTCTTTTATAGTTTGCATGCCAGTATTGGTGGTAATTCAACAACTCTTTTGCATGGATTTCAGCTGAATCAGCATTCATAGTTAATACAATCTAGTGGACGCAGCACTGCAGCAGCAGGATATGGATGCTGTTCCTATCTGGTATACTGGGCAGCCTCAAACACCTAAAATTCCCTGTCTGTTCCTCACTTTCCTCATCCATAAATCAGGTAGTGCTACTCACTGATTTGCTAAGGTACTTTGAGATCTACAAGAGAAAAGTGCTAAATAATAGCTGGGTGTGACTAAAATTACCTTTTCCCCCTGCGTGCACAGAACTTTATTCTTAATTTTCAAGCCTTTTACATGTTCTGCATTGCTTTTCTGTTCTGATTAGTACCTAGACCACATCAATAGATTTATCTTCCCACCTGCTTTTCTACTTCATAGAAGTCTGTTATTTCACAGCCTAGTATTGAAGTAAAAGAGTGAAGAATATGGAGTCCTACAGCAGAGTGATAGTAACATCATCCAAGTCCCCAGAAAAACAAAAAAATCCTTTCCTCTTAATCTAGGCATAATCTGCTAATTCCCTTTACCCCACTTGAGATATACGTACCGCATTGCACTGTCCATTAGGGAGGATGGAGATGTCGGAGGTCATCCACAATACATAGTGCATATCTCACATCCAGCTATCTTTATGAATAGTGGAAAACATCATGAGCTGTGTGTAACCTGCTTAAATTTTATATTCAGTTATATATTTTGCTACAGATTATATTGCCCTAGCATTTTGAAGGTATTAGCTTCCGAGGAAGCCTATTTTTAAAAAACTACTTTAGAATACCCTCCCCACAAGCACTGATCAAGACTTCCTTTCCCTACACCCTGAGAATTCTACATACTACCACATATCTAAAATATCCCACCTATTTGCCCCTTATATTTGTAAGGATTAGTGAAATCTGTCCCCTCAATTTGTCCTTTACAAGTAATAAACAAACTTCTGGTTAGATTCACCTATAAAAATAGGAACGTAGTTCATGCCAAGAGCTGCTACATTTAGTAGGATATTCCCTAGTGGTGGCTAGCTGTCCCTAGGGGGACAATCAGGCTCTTCTCACATTGTAGGAGAAGAAATGATAAATGTCTATCAACCAAACGAAGATCAGTTCTAAAAGGGGGAAATGGGACTAAGCAAGTCAAACAATAAAATTTGATATGTTTGTAATTAAAAATTTACAAGTGACTTCCAGATATCAAAGAAGGAAAAAAGGCATTTATATTTGGCATGCTTTTCAAAGTTGTCATTGTACTCACAGGTTCTCATTGAAGTCTCTGTAAACTGTGGGTATGCAGCACCTTTGAAAACCTTGCCAGAAGTGCCTTTAGACTGTAAGCTCCTTAGGGCAGAGACCTGTTACTCATTTGGCAAATTGTATTGCAATGCTCCTTTGTCTAAACATGGCTGTTTGCATAATAATAATAATAGATAACAGATTTGTGCTGGAATTCAGAAATATCTGATGTGGTTCTATAGCCTCCTTATTAATGCAGTATTTCAAAACGTTAAATAAAAGCTCATTTTATAAGCAAATCACCAAGGAAGTATGACCAAAGGAAGCTGGCTGAAAACAATTTAGAAGTGGAGAGATGTTTGCTTGGTCAAAGCTGGAACTTCCCTTCCACTGCACGTTTCAGCTTCACATTATTTGACTCATAGGCTGTCAGCTGGGAGCCTCGGTGAACAGGTAAGCCATGAAATATGCATTTGCCTGCAGTTATTTTAGAGCTTAGAATCTGATACATGTAAGTACATACAGCAGCACACACACCCTTAGCCCTGGGGGTGTTGCTAACACTCCCCAAATTCATGTGCAATCCCTCTGCCTGTGCCAGAGACAACTACGAATGCATGTTGACTCACTTTGCCTGGGAAGTGCCGGAGCATTCGGTTTCAAATTCAAAGGCCATCAGCACAACAGCTATTTTTCTTTGCTCTTACTTCAGAAATCTTGCTGGGTTCAGCGACTCAGTCTACCTCAGCTATAACTCAGGATGGTATTTTGCAGTTTAATTTACAAAGTAAACTAATTACGCACCTTCTCAACACACGTATGAAAAGTCAGCGGTGACAGAAAGAGCGCTCTCACTGCAAGAGCATCGCGGAAGCTGCAAATAGTCCACACCTTCTCAAAACTGTCTGCTTATTTCTCTAAGCTCTGCTTTCCTCCAGCTGTTCCTCATCTGCAGAGTGGGGATAATGATACCCACTTTTCTGAAGGGCTTCAAGGTGGGTGAGGAAGAGCACTGCACCAGGAAGGTGCATGATATTCTCAGAGGAACGTCTGCTGCACCGCTGAAATAGCACCACTGTGGCTCCAGGTGCTGGCTATGTCAGCAGACAGCAATGCAAAACCCCTTTCACAGTACTATTTATCCAGAAGATAATTATGAGGAAAAGGAAAGAAAACTGACCAGTCCTAATAAATACCAGCCCTTTCAGGAATGAATTTGAAAGCCAGTTTTCTAGGTATCAGATGATAGGAATCATAAAGTTAAAGCATACGCTTACTTTAATGAACCTGGTCAAAAGCGCTGTCTGGAGTGTTTATTTATTCATTAATTTTTACTTGAGCAGACAAAGTAAATCTGCCCTTGCTTTTCATAAAATCTTTCTTGCTACATACTATTTAGTTTAAATTGGCATCTATTTGATTCAACCTGGAAAGCGCAGCCAAATTCAATTAGTGTCATTGAAACCCGTGGAGTTCACTTTTTCCTTTCCTTTCCTTTCCTTTCCTTTCCTTTCCTTTCCTTTCCTTTCCTTTCCTTTCCTTTCCTTTCCTTTCCTTTCCTTTCCTTTCCTTTCCTTTCCTTTCCTTTCCTTTCCTTTCCTTTCCTTTCCTTTCCTTTCCTTTCCTT
>VZSZ01000677.1:372065-518130 GCA_013398815.1 Ibidorhyncha struthersii
CCTCTCCCTCTCCCTCTCCCTCTCCTTCTTCCTCTCTTCTCTTCTTTCCCCCCAGTTTTAAAGCTGAGAGGAAGAGTTCCAGATCTCTGAATCTGAGATTGTTCCCACTTTTCACTTGCAAGAGGGATGGCATGGAAGGGAGTAAATATCAATAATGTCATGGAAGTAAAGAACCTGGCTATGGAGCCCATTTTTGCCTGACTGGCTGGTTTTCCTCCGTCGCTACAATACTTTGCTTTTTTTTTTGCATTTGCATTTGCTTTTGTTAGAACTTCCAAGCAGCCCAGCTCAAGTCCTGGTGGACTTGGTTGCAGGTGACAAGCCACAGCGCTGCTTCTTTTATTCACACACCTCAGCGTGCTGCTTGCAAGCAGAGAACCTGATGTAGTATCTGTTTCTTCTGCTTCCTTCCCACCCCTCTGCTGCTGGGAAGGTCAGGGTGGAGCCCGCTGCAGGGCGGCGGAGCATGGTCTGGCAGCCATAGGGAAGCACATGGTCCCTGCCTCTGGACTCCTTCAGCAGCGGCAGGTCCACGGGCCTGCCCCCACGGGCATGGCCTCCGCCTTGGGGAGGAAGCCGGCAGTTCTGGCGCTCCAGCAGCCACCTGGCCGAGGTGGCTCCCCTTCTCTTCCTAAAAGGGTGTAGCTGGGCAGCCGCCGGGACGCGGGCAGTAGAGAAACAAGTTAATTTTGCTCACAAAAGCTTCGGTAGCTCATTACAGAAAAGGAGCCTTCAAAAATATTGCTAAAATATGAATGTTTTGCAGGGGTTGCCACAGAAACATGTAGAGCATATAATCCAAAATAGGATGTCTAGACAAACTCCTACTGTCTGACCTTTTATGTATTTCCTAATCCAGCCAATCTTGCCAAGCAAATTGGTGACTAAGCAGCAATTCACTTTACACGGTGTCGTAAAGGCCTGACAAGGCCCAGGTCACGGTTATAAATTTCAGTCTGGCTACTTCAGCAACTCTCGGCTTCCTTTACCAGCACGGCTCCCGTGTGGTTTCTGGGCTGTGATGTGTGCTCTGGATCATCGTGAAGTAATTTTGGGGCTGTAAAATCCAAAAGCCACAGCTCCGCTGTGAAACAGAGAGCACTTTCATCCAGCAGAACCCCAGAGTTTACATAAAGCCGTAAAAAAGGGAGGCTGGAGAGAGTCTTGGGCAGAAGCGAAATGAAAGGCAGCGGTGCTGGGGCCTGTGGCAACCACCTCCTTCGGGGGGCTGGCATCCCTCCTGCCCCCAGCGAACAGGGTGCCAGCCGCCCGGAGCTGGCGGCACTGGCACGTGCTAGTCATGGCAAGTCACAAAGGTCTTTCTGCTCCAGGTTCCTCTTTCCTCCTTCCTTGCAGGAGCCCCTTTCTTTTCCTTTAGTTTCCAGAAGTAGCCTTGCACAAAAAAGTAGCCAGCTCCGATCTTCCCATTGCATCAGAAAATTCACCGAATGCTGTTCAGTGATGTGTCATTTATCAGCATGGTCAGATTCCTAATGAATCCGAAAAATAGCTTTAAAAACAGGGAAGGAGGAAGGGGGCACTGGCTCAGTACTCAATAACCTTTAAAAAGCTATGTGTATCTAGGTGTATGCATCTATGTACGTACATATGCCTACACACGTGTATGCATACGTGCATTTGTATACATACAGATGTAGAGATGCACAAGCTCATAAAGGTGAAGAGATTTTACAGCAAAAAGAAACTAAAGCAGTAACTTTTTTTTTTATACTTTATTCCACATTGCCTATTACTCTCTCCCCCACCGAGCGAGATTTGGGGCCATGCTTAGGCTGAAGGTAGGAGGGCAGCCCTGGGCAGGGGTCTGAGGCAGAAGAATGGTATCAGTGCTTCAGAGTTAGGTTGGTCCCAGGTACATGTTCTGGTAAGTTTAAGGAAATCTTGTACACACTGCAGGGACAGGACTGCATAAGACGTATGTTACTGCACGGAAAGCAAGTGAGAGAGAGAAAAGAGAGCTATTGTCAGAAGGAAATGGGAGGCAGAACCCAGAATAGGTAAGGAAAAAAAGGGAAATAAATCACAATTTGATCAGCACATTAAAAGAATCATGTGCTGTACAGTATTATATAGTGGTAATTATACACTGTGTATTAAACAGTGGTAAGAATTAACGACTTAATATCTGGCCACTCCATATAGCTTGTTATAGAGAGGTGTTGGATTTTATATATATTTTCTGTGAAGTTTAATTTTCCATGTGGTGTTTGGTCAGGAAATGGAGAGCCCCTCAGGTGGAGTGCCAGGAGAAACCCTTCTGAAGAGGCCGTGTGCTGTGATGTGCGGGGGGAAGATCCCAGGGCCGAACATTTCATCTTCTGAGCCACTCTACTTTGTTTTATGCACAAGACGTTGCTTCTGCCACAGAGGTTTCATTCTCTAAGAAGGATTTAAAAAAAAAAAGGTGAAGAAAAAGATTTCTGTGATGCACGGACATCAACCCATCCAAGCGCAAAAGAAATTAACAGCTTGTGATTAATTAGAGATTAATAGGAGGCACATGAGGAAAAGTACTGCGCTGAATCCATGTCCTGCATCACTGGTAAGCAGCTGTTCCTTTCATCTGGAGGTTCAGAAATTTCTTCTTCAAAGGGCCGTTACTGCCACCCCTGCAGCACGGCCTGCCGGGTAGAGCCCTGGCATCAGGAGAGCTGGCTCTTAATCCTCACGCTGCCCCAGGGTGGTGTGCCTGTGGGACGATTGCTTTACCAGTCTGTGTCATTTCTTCCCACGCCTGGCCTTTCTCTGCCCAATTTCCTTGGCTCTTTGGGAAGGGCAGCTCCTTCTGTGTTTGTGCAGTGCCATGCACAGCGAGGCCCTAACACCGAGGCCATTAGGTGCTGCCACAAACAAATGACTAAGCCACCACAGCAGTTAAAATCTGATAAGTTTCCTAGATCCTGAAAAATTTGTCTCCTGATGGGAAGAATTAGGCACCACATGCTTCATATGTAGAGCAGGCAGCTCTTGGTTGGATATAAAAGAACAAGAAGGCTGCACGGTCCACATTAAAAATAGAGCGGACGATAATGGGGATGACAAGGAGGTCACAGAGGTCTAAAAGGGACAGATAAATTAGCATTTGAAGATTTCCAGTAGTGGAAAAATATACAAGATAATGAAAGAGGAGTGCAGAAACTTTAGCAGTCCTACATGAAAGCAAATCTAGAAGTATCTAACCCTAACCTTAACACTCATGATCATAAGCCTAACCCCAACCCCAACACTAACCATAAACATAACCCTAACCTGAATGTCTATAACCCTAAGTCTAACCCTAGCCCCTAATCCTAACCCTCACCCCTAACCCTAACCCTCACCCTAAAAACCTTTACCCTAATCCTAATCCTAACCCTAACCCTAACGCTAACTGCTAACCCTAAGCTCTAACAGTAATGACTACAACCCTAACCCAAAACCTAACTTTAATGACTATACCCAAAGCATAACACTAACCCTAAGTCCTAAGGCTAACCCTAACCCTAACAGACCTTACCCTAACCTCTAACCCTAACCCTAACCTAATGACTATAACCCCAAGCCTAACTCTAACCCCTAACCCTAAATTGTAACCATAACCCTAATGACCCTAACTGTAACCCTAAGCCTAACACTAACCCTAACCCTAACCCAAAGCCTAAGCTTAACCCAAAACCCTAACCCTAACCCCAATTACCCTAACGCTAAATCCTAACCCTAATCATAAACCCTAACCCTAATTCTATGTGAAAGCAAATCTAGATGTGTCTAACACTAACAGGTATAAGACTGGATCAAACTTCTCTTATTAGTAATCATACTTTTCAGCTTTTTTCATAGCAATTCCCTGAGGCTGTTTTGCTGGCCAGATTGTGTTATGGCTCCTCCTTTTTTTCTTGAATGAAAAAGATGAGCGCATGGTGTGGTCCTGTGCTTCAGAAGCATGGTAGCTTGGGGGAACAGAGTTGTGCCCTTCATGCTACATATACCCGGGGTAGTCCCCACTGTTGGTGTAGCTGGCAGTCCCTGTGTTGTACTCAGAGATGTCATTTTAGCTATTGGTTACAAAGAGCTGCCTGCCTGGGGCACAGTGCTGCTGGCCTTCCGCGGGAGCTCCTGCCCCATCCTTCCTTCCTGCTCCGTGCTCTTCTTAGAACCAGGACCTAAATTTATGGCAGTCTGATCTCTCCCTCCGTCTTGACCCCCTCACACATGCAAATTATATTATATGTACTTGTGTATATGTTCTGTCATTTTCCGTCATGTAACTGTCAGCTGCACCACTATTCCACCCTAGAAAAATGGATTATTTAGTCTGATGTTTGCTTTAAAGTCTGAGCAGGGGTGTTGTGTGTTGCTGTACTACTGCTTCTGGCAGGCTTTCATCCAAACACAGCACTCATCACTATTTTCTCTGTTCCCTATTACCGGTCACAAGATGGTCCAGTCAAGAGATAGCACTCCTCTGGAAAATATTTATAAGGGAAAGACCAAGCAACATGCTAGACATTTGTTAACTACAAAATTAGCAGGCTCATAGTGCTCAAGGTCTATGACTTCTACTCCATTTTCCGAGATTCACTTTCTTATAACTAAACGGAAAATGCAATTGTGCAAAACATCATGGTATGCTTTGGTACAGAAAGCATAAAATGTACTCTGATGTATAAAAGGAATGCACCTTCATCTTTTCAACATAATAGTGGAGCAGATTGCCTGCAGAAACTACTTACACCGTCGATCCTTTCCCTCTTTTTTATATCTTAGAGAAACAAACCTAACACATACTGCAAAGTTACAAATTTTATACACGGTCTGTATAGCTCTGTTTGCTGTCACTGCTAGCCTCATCATTTCTCTTCCACTCCCTCTACTCATTTATCACACTGACTTGTTGCATCATGTAATAATTT
This sequence comes from Ibidorhyncha struthersii, assembly GCA_013398815.1. Lineage (NCBI taxonomy): Eukaryota > Metazoa > Chordata > Aves > Charadriiformes > Charadriidae > Ibidorhyncha > Ibidorhyncha struthersii. The sequence continues at coordinate 376,979 of VZSZ01000677.1, forward strand.
TGATTTTCAGCTCCAGGGGAGATATCTGTCACTTGGTATACATTCATAGGATGGTGCCTTGATATAATGAGAATGCCAGGTGAACAAATATTAGAGAACAGAGAAAGACAGCATGAACACCAAGCAGACCCAAATAGAAACATCCTGGCTTTTTTTTTTTTTAATAGGCAAGTAACATTTTTGTGTTGTTTGAAAAATTAATTTTCCCAATACAGGCAAAGGCAGCTCATACCTCAGATTTTATGGGCTACACAACAGTCAGCAGAGCGGTAGGACTAAGTAATATTAATGTTGCTTTGGACTAACATTTAATTTGACAATGAAATTGTCCAAGCAACCAATGCTGACTCCATCGCAGAAATAAATGCAAACTCCAGGCTGACTGAAACTTGGAGTTTCATGAAGACACTAATGTTAACTGCTCCCCTGGAATGCCTCAAAGCTGTCTGCACACTCAGGTGGTCTCACTTTACGTGTTCCCCCAGTCTGAGCTGAAGGCAATCAAGTCAGCAAAAGTGAAGAAAGTGCTGACGTGAATGCACACAGACACAGCCCAGCGCTAGCCATTAGTTTGTTTAATGGTTATAGACACTGCCATCTTCATAACACCACTAGAGGTTAAGTTTCTTTTGTCTGAAAGTAGCTCTTATCTTGCGAAGTGGAGGAGAGCCTTATGTAGATGATATGTCACTCAGCTGAATTGTTCTACTGCTTTCTGATAGAGGCCGGCAGCAATTATTCATTTCACACACCTTTCACCCCATTACCATGAGGACGACTAAACCCGGGGGCCACAGTAACAAGGCAACAACCTTCTTCTCTTTGAAAGATCCAACATCTTACATGTGTCTTTCAAAAAATCTCAGTCCGGTCCACACCACATCGTCTGCAGTCCGTAACTCCTGTGTTACCATGCAAACAACAGGATCATTGTGTCCAGAACAATTCCCTGGTGAGGAAATCTATTTGATCTTTGACCTTTTTCTGTGTACAAATTCAGGATGTTTATCATCACTTCACAAGGTGCAGCAATGACTCTATTTCTTAAGCAAATATCACTGTCCATAAACACGGCTGATGTTGCCAGCGTCTGTTAGCTGAATCTTTTAAAGGAAAACAAGAAAATGAAAGTTAAAAACTTGCACAGTTTTAAGAACAGCTTTGATCTGAAAAATGAAAATGAAACCAGCAACTTTTCTATTCATTTATGAACAAATTAGTCATTTTGATCTTTGATACCAATATATAACTCATCAAAAGGGTGATTGGCGTAGTTTTTCTTATGCTGCAACTAATTACTGTTAGCACTGTTTCTTGCAGAGGAGCATCTGGAGGTCTAAAGCTGGCGCCCGACTACGTGAAGTACTGTCCAGATGTAAGCAACGGTTGTCCAAGCTGGCCTGGCAGTTGTTAATTGTTTCTTCAAAGCACTTTATCATTAAAACACATTTACTATGAAAATCAAGTTTTTAACAATTTTACTTTTAGAAACCCAAGCAAATGAGAAAGCATTGCTTCAAATACATTCAAGTCTTTGCCCTACAGTTTTTGCTATATTGTTTTCCAAGGAACTAAGAAAGTTTAATGAACGGAATTTAGATGTCCTCCATACCAAAGCAGGGACTTCTAAGAAAAGCTCACTGCATTAGTCAAGGACACAAAACTATTTCATACAGCAAAAATAGAAAAAGCAATGATACTAGCAAACATTAAAAAAGAATGTCCATTGGGACTCGCAACCAAAATGTCGCAGTCCTCATCCAAGCAGGTTTCCTCTGGCACATGTTCAGTGCAGAAAATGGCCACAGGGCTGTTTGCCAAGCTCTGTCTGAAGGGAAAGAGCCAGGAGTAAAGGTAAATAAAGCAGTGGCATGTTGTAGGAAACACCTCAGCAGGTAGTATTGCAGAGAGTCCAGACGCCATTGTTAGCTGGAAGACTGCCACCGTTTACAGAGGGTATCCAAGTGCTTGCCTACATGACAAAAAGAAGGTGTGATTGCAGTGTGGATAGACATATGTGTGATAGCTTTAGGCAGTGGTACTTAACAGCAGCCAATAAGACATGCTGGCAAGGCATCAGCCCCTTCCTATGACACAGCGCCTTCCTTAGGACCACGAAGCCCCACAGACCTTGGTTTTTTGATTGCTGAGTTGTGAGGTAGCCTTCATTGCTCTTAGTGCCCAGGATAACTGGATTCAGTCTCAGAAAGATGTCAGGCATTCTGCACCCTGTGCAGCCAGGTCAGGGATTTCTCCTGTCCCTAGGCAATCAGAAAGGGCAAGACTAGAAGAAGTTCCCATAGCCACATACAACTTATTCTGGATTTTCATATTAATCTAGGAAAAAGAATCTAGAAAGAGCTGCTTGCATTTAAACAGTAAGCTCCAAAAATCGGTGTCTGCCTTTGTATTTTGGGTAATACTGAGCACACTGCCAGTCCCACACAAAAGGCTTTGTGAGATGTGAACATGTATGAGAACTATACAGGTCTTACTTTGATCCTACCACTGTGATTATGTTGAATTTCTCAGGGTAACTGAGAGCAAAGTCAGGCACTGCACTCAAATCACAGTATTGTGCTGAGCAAAGCAAAGTCATTAATTTTTCCCTTTCCACTTCCTTATTTCTAATTTTGAAAAAGGAAGTTGTCCTGGAGCATATTCATCCCCTATTTCTTAGTGTCATAACATATGTTCCTCTTTGATGGATGAGTAGTTTTCTCAGACTGATGATTTTCGGGTATCTCCCCGAAATGTTATTTCAGAGCTGTCCAAAAAAGCCACATCCAAACAAACTAGAACAATGTGGAACTTGCTAAATTTCAGAATGCTACAAATTCAACACGCAGATCCTAACCATTTAAATATTTTATGAGTTCATTCAAATCTGGAACTCAAGTCAGTGTGAAGGAATGCAGAAAGAGGGGGAAGGCCAATCATACAGACAACCCCCTCCCGTATTTGCCTTACACTAAAATAATAGAGTTCTGTGTAGACCCAGCTGTTTCTTCTATTAAGTTGTCTAAAAAATACAGCTTTATAACATGCAATTTTGCCTAGAATTGTGGCTCTATTCCACCATAAAAGTTCATTACCTTATTTACTAACCTGTAAAAGCAGGCCTTTCAGGTTATTCTTTTTCTCTCTGATGTGCCTGAATCCAGCCTACAGGATGGTTCCACTGGCCCATAGCATCCACAGGGGAGGAAGCACAGGACTGGAGGCATGCCAGGTGCTTAGAGACAAAGAGCTGCCATTACTTCTTCCCAGCCCAAGAAGAGATACCAAACTGGTTTTGGATGTGCTCTGCTAAAGTAGTTGAAATAGCCTGATTTGCTTGAAACAGTATTTTTCCTCAATTAGTCCCACCTGCTTTTTTGCCTCCTTTCAACTTTGCCAATGCTGGGATGGTTGTTTCTGTTCCCCTCCATGTGAACACCACCTGAACACAAATTTAGCACCTCCAGCAGTCCTCCCTGCCAGAACCCCAAAGCGGAGTACAGAGCACAGGGTATGACCCGTACAAAGTACAGGCAAGAGGGGATTTAGACCTGATGCAGCAAAGAAGTGCTCAAAAGACTCCAGAAACACTGCAAGCACTTTGCAGTTCAGGGGAGAGAAGGCATAAAGCAGCATGGTGATCGGTCAAGATAAGCCAGAGTTCAAGCAGGGTTGGCTAGTCTTTGCTGAGGGAAGGTGCCGCTGCCGGCTGTTTGCTGGTACTTTTACAGCACTTCCCCTGTACTTCTTTGTTCTGTCCTTTCTGTTTGCAGCAAGACATCAGAAAAATTTCCCCTAAATAACCACTGTATTATTTTATAGATTTAACCTTGTAACTCTTTCTTCTTATTTCCCTCTAAGTCACACGTTATCTCTTTCACTGCTAAATATTTCCTGTCTGTTCATTCATCGGCTTATTTTAGCTTCTTCCTTCCTCTTTGTTGGCTGCCTGCCCCCTATACGTCTGCCCTACATGTTTATACTCTTACCCATTGTTGCCTGTTTTCTTGGCCAGTATATTGGTTTTCATTCTTTGCCATTGTAAAACTCTCAAAGAATAATTGACTTACTTCACATTCTCTTTGTGTGAATCATGACTCTCATGGCCTTCACCACAGCAGCTGTGGCAGCTCCTTGGAGACCAGTTCTGTACTGGGAGTAGGCTCAGTCTAACCAGTAGCCCTTGGTACTTCACTTGCATTTAACAGGTAGCTTCAAGTCTCACCTAGGTTTTCTTTAAATTCTGTAATTTCCTTTCTCTCTTGAAAACAAATAGAAACTAACCTCCCGTCCTTTTATAAAAGGCATAGTGGGTTTCCAAGGGGATAAAGCTAACTTAAACTTTGAAAAACTTTACTCCTGCTGCTTCCTAGCAACCCATTGAAAGGAAGCAACAATTCCCAGATACCCTCCATGTGCCCATTATAGACCCAAATAAATAGATAATGTGTGAGATTTTTTTTATCCCCACGAAGTTCTGTGCAATAGCATACAACATTATGATGCTAAGAGCCTCTTCTCTAGATTCATGCTGATCTAAGAGGCACAAGGATCACATCCCAAAGCAGAATTCTTCAGAAAAAGGCATTTTCTTTTTCTATGCCTGTTCCACTGCGATGTTCTCTCCCAGCACTTACCCCCTGCTGTTACTTAGGTGCTCCCTTGTTGCTGTTTACATCAGGGATGCTGGAAAGAAAAAGCAGCAAGAGAGTGAGTGGGAGCTCTTATGACTCAGATTTGTCTGATTAGCAAAAAGCACCCGCTGTGGTCCTGAGAGCACAACTCAGGAATGGGTGGGATAATCCAGGATTAGATTTCCCTACTACTTTTTATCTTTTTTTTTTTTTTTTTTAAAAAAAAAAGAAGATTGTTGCTCTGAGTCAAAATTTCATTAAAATAATGAAACTGGAAAGAAAAAATATGTCGAATATGGCTGAAACACAGAACACGAAGAGAAAGGTCCATTTTGCAGCCTTACATATATAGCCAATGCCGTTAGAGACAAGGAATGTGCACCTCAGATGACCTGATGCTCTGCAACTGCAGGGACCACAGCATTCAACCCCATTAGTAAGTAATTCTGATTGTGAATGCAGACTTTGCTGGATTTTACTGTGCAGTAACGATAAAAAAATGGCAACCTAAAGTGCTGTGTATATTTACTTTAAAAAAAAATATCAGTTTGACTGTTTTTTATTAGAATTTCATCTTGTATCAGCTTTGTATTAAAGCTGCAGACTGGCTTTGTATTTATCTGAGTACAAAATAGTTCTAGAACGGCAAGAAAACATCCTTCTTACTCCACAGCAGCCTGATGCAGACTGTTAAAATAAGTAACTGTAGGGGACGATCATCCTTAGAATCTTAGATGCATACACAATTTCTGTCAGTTTTCAGAAGTTGCATTTCTCCCTTTTTCCAGGTATACTCCACAGAAGAAAAATTATATTTGATAGTTTCCAAGGCAGACCTTCCACATACAAAAAGATTTGTTGCCAAGGTATATACACACATACACATACATATATATGTTCATATATATACCTTGTGAAATTACTGTGTAAGTACTGCCAGTTTTGGAGGGGTTTCCATTTCCTTCTCTTTCTCTGTCTCAGCATGGCTTCCGCATTTACTTGTGGCTTTTCTCCCAGTCACTGGATTTTAGTGGTGAAGTGACACGTGCTTTTCAGTTTCTCACATGTATGCTATTCTTCATTCAGATCACCAGAGCCACGTACTGCATGATTAGTTAGTGAATCTAGAATTTCAGGTTCACTAACCACTTCGTAAGATATCATGAGAAGGCAACACAAGGCATCTTTAGTAAGTACCTGCCCATCTAAAAAATACATTCAGTGGGAATCTCAGCTATAAAATAGATTGTCATATGGTGCACACACACTGGAAAGCTTGCATCTTTAGCATTTGCAAACTGGAGAGAAAGTTCTTCCTTAAAAGAGATGCTATCACAACTCAGCAGCAGTCTCTCCTTCTATGCTGATCAGTTTTCATTACAGGAGTGCTTTATATCACTCTGTAAGTAAATAGTTGTTAATAGATAAAACGCCAGGAGAGAGACACCAGCAATTGGTCTCTATCCTAGGCAGCTCTTTGGTTTTGCAGGATTAATAAAACACGTTATTGTGCACTGCAATTGGCTTTCCCCTGGATACCCTTTGTATCAGCTCTTGGGCTCTCACAGTAGCCCATACCCGCTGAATTCCCACGTTCTTGCAGGCAGGTGCTTACGGCACTGCTCGGGCAGACCTCAACTCCAGCTCATGGCAATTCTCCACCGCAACACCCCACCCACCAGTGTGGTTTCTTGCATTAGTCCCTGCATGCAGCTCGGCAATGTGCACAGAGATGAAGGGTTAGCTCAGGATCATGCTATTCAAACTGCTTTTAAACAAGTTGTGTTCCAAGTATTGTGGGTTCCCCTAAACATTACCTCTACTTTGGTTATTGTGGCCTTCCCTGATTGCTTAGATAAAGGCTTCCTGAAGTTAACGGGGAACACTGCAACTCACAAAATGGGAACCCACCTCATTGACGCTGATATAGCTTTCAAACGGAAGCTAATTCACTATGTTGATAGCATGGACTCTCCTGCTCAGGTTAAGCTCATAATTCATCATCTTTCACCACTAGCCCTCAATGAAAGCCAGGTTCAATTACGGGAGGATGGCTGGTCCAAGAGGCCTGCCTTCACCTAAGAGGTACCACAGCTTAATTGTACTATTATCTGTACAAGTCTATTTCTATTACTCCAGTAGTAGCCTAAGCCTATTCCTTCTACAACACTCACTGATTTCTATTTGAACTGGGACTTCCTGGCATAACCAGGCTGTCTGCCCTGGCTATCCACCTCAGATATGGGGATGCCTACTGCCCTCTCTTCAGCATTTTGTTCTGACAAGTTAGACAACAACCTGGCTGACCTTCAGAATCACAGCCTTTAACATATTTCATGCAGTTTGCCTCTGATGGACAGAAACAGTGCAGAAAGAGTAATCAAACCGCCAGAAATTCCCCAGAGCAGGAAACTAACTTGAAGTCTTCTGGGTGTTGGGCTAGCACTCAAATGTAATGCCCATACTCCTTCTAACCACATCAATACGCAGATGGGTTGGTATATAAAGACGGTCATACCTCCAACTGAAAGCAATATTGGACACCTTTCATAGGAAAATGCCACAGAAAAACTCTCAGAGACTGAAGTTTGATTCAGCCTCTGCTTACTGATCTTCATGCTCTAAATACTCATTTGGTCTCCCTAACCGTATATGTTGTACTCTTCAGCCATGACGAACAGACCCATTCAGCACACTGTTTACCACTTTCATTAAAACCAAACATGTTCTGAGGATGAAAACACCACCCTTCAAAAATGCTACAAATTTAATATCTATGAAATGTGGATAAGATATTAAAGAAATGGGAAAGGTGAGCAGCTATTACCCATTACAGGCAAGATGCTGCACTATACAGTCATACATAGAGTCACACATTCAGACTACTACTCATGCCTTTTCCTCCAGACATCTAATTTGAGTGTCGTGCAGAACCACAGTTAGAAGCCCAGGTTTATTGTAAAGCGAAAAAGAAAGACATTTTCAGATGGCAACTCAGAGCATAGATGCATGCTTAAAAGGACACTAGGTCTACAGTTAGACTGCAGTATTCATCTCAGCTTGGATGTCTTTTGATTTTCACAATCTATGTAATCTGACAATTACCATCTGATAATTTACAAGTCGGGTGGATCAGTTCATCGCAGTCCTCAAAACAGGCTGTTAGGCAGAGAGCTGCCTTGAATGCAAGCTGGTTTTCGTACAAAATATGCAAGTCTCCCATGACTGAGAAAGTTAATTTGTCCAGCTTTCCAAGTTTGCCAAGACTAACTTGGTATTTGACTTACAAATTCATAACACAATTCTTGTCTGTTTGCAAAAACATGTAAGTGACAACAACTCAACACACTTAATGGTACCTTCGCAATTGCTGCCCCCAAAGGCTTAAACACACACCTCCTTTTCTCTAAAGGCAATGAACCAACAACCCTACTAGATAGCCATCGTGAAGGATCACAAGACCCTCCTCGGGTACTTAGACTGACAAATGCCTGTTGTCAGTGACTTCTACATCCAGTGGTCTCATCAGCTGGCAATCACCTGGACAGTGAAAAACATAAAATGTTCTTCAGTCGTGTCAGCCCTTTTCCATCTGACCTCTGGTTTCAAACCACTCACAGCTCTGACCACATGGAGCAACTCCTGTAACAGAGAACTATTCAACCCTTAAAAACACCAACAGCTACAATTGCTTGAACTCACAGAGAGAAAAATTAGAATAAGAATTAGCCTAATTAGTCTTCATGTTATGGGAGCTCGAAACTACTGCACCTAAACTGAGAGAAATAAATGCGGGGGTTCCACAAGCCAAGAAGAAATATATTTTGTCTCTGCAAGCCAAGGAATATATCTTGTCATGGCTCTTCACAACAGCACTGGTAAAAGTCACTTTGCACTCGTGACTTTTGCTTTAAAAGAACCTCACTTGCTGTCTAGGTATTGTACAGGTGGAAATGGGCGTGATTTGGGAAAACGGATTGTCCATTCATTTTCTAAGTTATGTTTTCCTATCTGAAATGGACATTTCCATGGGCTGTTGCCACCTCTTAGTAAAAGCACCGTTTCTGAAATACCTATGGCAACAACACTGAATAGCTACTTTTCTGCCAAGTGTCTTAGAAAACAAGTTGCACAGGGCAAGTATAACTTCAGAGTAGACGACATGTCCTGCATGACTCTTACCAACCCCTCCCTGCTGTTCTGGTAGGCAGGGATGTGAACTGGCTTCACAGCCGAGCAGCTTTCCCACCTCAGACTCTGTTTGTGGCACTTATCGTTGGGGTGAAATCAATGTTTGTTTACTTTCTCTGAGTAAACTAGAGGCGTGGAAAGAAGAGGAGACCCAAACCTCAAAAACCAAAATGAAAAATTCAAGTAAATTTGAAAATTGTACCAGCCAATTTACCACAGATGAGAGAAGAGAGGAATTTTCACTTGGAGAGTAGGTGGGGTGACTCTCCTACCACTGCTTCCACCTTTGCCCTTGGCTTCTGCAGTACTGCTCCCAGCTGCCAGCGTGGAGAGCAGTCCACTCCTTTGTGCACACTTACAATAGTAAGTGCCATGACTGGGGATCACTTAAATCCTCTGCATTCTTAAAAAAAGGTCTTTTCGATCTTTGACATTTTAAGTCAGAAATAAAAGCGGCCAAGCACGTTATTAAATTCAGCCTCAGTTTCAAGAAAGGGATGGGTGTGGGTGTGTCTGACCATGACTACACTGAGGAGACAACTGTTTCTAGGAGAAGAGTGTCAACTTTTATTTTTGGGACAGCAGAGTTGGCAGATGCTCTTGGCTTCCACCACACATTTCATGTGAAATGAAAAAAAAAGAAAAAAAAAAGAAAAAGAAATTTAACTGGCGCTGCCCAAGAAAACCAGACAGACACACACGAAAAAGGAATGATGTACCATATAAAGCATTAAATACACACACACGCACACAGAGGCAGGACTCAGTTTTATAGGATTTGAACCATATGCGCATATACACATACACACACGCACTAACTCACACCCGTAAATCATTTAGCCAGACTATCTGTCTGATGTGTGGAACAGAAACACACTTATGAAATCTATTTTCTTCTTTTAGCAGCAGGCTAATAATTGATAAAGAGCCAGACTGGGGGCTCTGAGTTTACTGTGACAGATATAAAAGGCTGCAGTTCTCCTCGTGTGCGCTTTGCCCATTCTCTTGCCTGCAGCAGCTCCAGCCCGAGAGCACGCAAAGCCCCTCGGAGGCTGGCACGGACCAGGCTCCTCGGCAGCTGCCAAGTAGCCCTGCAAGGGCAGGGCAGGGCAGATTGCCTGATTTAGCTAAAGCAACGAGAAAAAAGTAGCCAGTGGGGTGACTCAACAGGCGCAGGAGCCAGCTGTGTGCACAGCCCCGCTCGGGAGGCTGCGCTGCGGCTGCCGGCCCAGCCCTTCGGGTAAGGATGCGCTTGCAGCATGGTCCCGAGCCTTCCTCAGCAGCACCCCACCAGTGGCGTGGGGGTGGCAGCGTGGTCTCGCTGTAATGAGAGAGTGGGCAAAGGACCAGTAGCAAAAATGCCCTCGTGGCCCTTCTGAAGGCACCCCTGCTGGCTCCAGCAATGCCTGGAGGTAGGTAAGCACGGGCAGTACCAGTGAAAATAACGGGCTACTCCAAGAGCCAGGGCTTTCCTCCCTCCTCTGCATGTCGCCTGAATTACAGTGCCAGCCCCAGACACTGTATCAATGAGATATCGTCTGCAGTTTATTTTTCTAGTTTTTTTTTTTTGCCACTGCCTCTTTTCTGCATGACCATTTCCCACCCTTTCCAAACAAACTCTAAGACAAAGTTTAGTAGCGATAACCCTTTTCTGGGAGCAGCAGCGCTGGGGTGACTCCTCCGGTTCGTTGGCTTAGGGCAGCCACTGGCAAAGGGGCAGGTTGGGCAGAGGAGAGGCAGGCCAGATCCAGGCCAGGCGGAGGAGGGATGCCACACTGTTGGGACCACCCATCCCAGTCTGTGCACTGCCCCCAGCATAACTTCCATAGCTGCCCCAGTCTCTGTGACCCTCTGTGCAGGGATGTGCTCACAGCAGAACGGCCTAACGATGTGAAGACAGGACAAAGAGCTGGCAGCTGACAGGTATGGGCCCTGCATTTCCACTGGGATAGACCACCTCAAGCAAGTCACCTGGGTTTTAAGTGCCTCTGTTTACTCACACGTTAAAAGGGAGAGGAGGCAGCAACAAGTAGAAAGTAAGATGGTATGTGTGTGGTGTTAACATTTACCACCAGCTGGGTTTAGTACAAAGAGGAACTGGTTATCCAAGCACACCAAAGATGTTGCTGGCTGCCCAAGCCCTCAGTGCTCTTACTTCTGCTTGAAGGAAGAGCACTGATGGGAGCTTCCACCGCCACCTTGGCCAGATCCTCCTCAGAGGAGGACCAGCTCACCCCTGGCTGGTCTCGATGTGGGGGAACAACTTCCCTTCCCTTGCGCTACTTGAAAACTGGTAGGCTAAACTAAATCCTCTTAACACATGGCATGGCAGCCCCTACAAAAGCCCAGGAAGGAAAGGGTCGGTCCCCACGCCGGTGAGCTGATCTTGTGCACCATGGGTTATTCCCCATGAAGCAGCTTGGTGACAGGTAACCTGCCTCTGCTCTGGGCTCAGGGTAGCCCAGAAGATGGTGTAAGCTCCATCTCAGGGCTGACCCTGGTGGGAGCAAGAGGTTGGGCTAGAGACCCCCTGAGGTCCCGTCCAGCCTGAATGATCCTGTGATCCCTCTGGATGCCACTGAGCAGCCAGCTTGGACTGGCTGCTTCTCCCGGGCTTTTTGCATCCTGTCTTCTGCCCCCCAGTCTCCCTCTTTACACAGTACTCACTCTCCATTCTTTTAACATACAGTGTGATTGTGAAAAAAATAAAACATAGAGCAAACCCCAGACTTAAAATATAGTGAGATTATGAAAAAAAAAAAAGTGAAACACAACCCACTCTGAAATTATTTCCATATTGCTTGGCATAACTAAGGGGCAACTCTTTTTCAGGCAGTTCCAGTTTTTTGGCCACTTCATTCCCTCACATTAAAGGGCCACAACCAGCTTCTTCGACTCTCTTGAGAGGCATGACAGGGATAAGCCCCACTTTGGTGAATCTCGCAAAACAGAGAATGCATTTGCTTCAGTGCCTGGAGCCTGCCAAGTAAGCCTGCCAACAGGAGGTGTTGCTGGCACGGAAAGAGCATTTACCAGGCTTCTTGCTAACAGAAATACCTGGTGCTTGTAGTGATCTTCCTTCTGTTAGGCTGTAAGGAGTCCAAGGCTCAGAGGAGGCTGCTTTGTTTGTGCTGAGCCCTGCACGAACACAGCCGCAGAGAGAAGCCACACTGCAGTTTCTGATTTTCACTAATTGCATCTGCCTTGATTTTCTCCCCCGCATCATTCCTGTGTAAAAAAGCTGGAACTGCCTGAAGGATATACCTCCTTTTTTGACTCTCTGACAGCTGGAGCACAGCGTTCAACTTCAGGAATGCAGGAGTGCCATGCACACCCTCTTGCGTAAAGGGAAAGAAGGTCTATGGATGTCATCAAAAACCTGGCTTCTCCCCTTCCCTCTGAGGCACAAAACCCACCAGCGAAGCAAAAAGAAACGGAACTTCACCTGTGGGATCTACAAGCTATTTTAGCTATCCCATTCTCAGAGAAACCATCAGGATTTAAAACTTAAAACACATTTAAGATAACACTCACTTCAGATGCTGCTTCCGTTACAATGACTTCGAAGTGCTTGCTCAGACCCTGGTACCATTTGTGTAGGTGTCACTAAGAGCAAGTCTGAATTGTGCTTGCTCTGGGGGACTTTTCTTCCCAGGACAGCATCACACAGCCAGACTCCCTGCTGAGTTACACATGCAGCTACCAATTCCGCTAGGTCCGCTCAGAGAGTTTTGCTTCCGGTTAGCTTAGCTTTTCAACCACATCACTGGTGAAAAGATGACTATGCAGCATGCTTGCACCAAACAGAGCTCTCCAGTATACCAGAAAACAGTTTAGTTTGTAATCGTAGCTTGTTTGCACTCATTTGGCATGAGAAGCCTATAGCATGCCGGGGCTGTGGGAAGATGCCAGCTGGGTATAGCTACCACACACTGGGCTGGGAGAAACAGAATTCTTTGCACTTCAGTGCTGACATTTTAATATTAAATCATTGCAAATTACAATGATTGCTATTCTGCGGAGTACAGACCTTGGCGTCTGCTTATAGTCAGAGACGAAAGGGTAGAGGAGCAAGGCTCTGCCTTTAGCTGGTGTCCTCTGGGCTGGAGTTTTTCTACTCAGTTCTTGACTGCCATCAGCAGAGACGTTACGCTGGATTCCCATAGTCGGTGTGACACATACCGCTTTCAGCTGACTTCAAATCAAGTAACCCTGTTTACATCTTCAAACAGCTTGATCCAGGAATTTCATGGGAGCTTTACCTTCTAACTCCAAGCTACATTTGGTTGAGTTTGGCCCTGCATGTGGGAAAAACCCTTTAGAGAAGCACAGTAGTTACTGTACAGACACAGCTGCTGTTTTTCCAAATGAAACACAGTATTTCATCTGTTTCAATGCTGTTTTAAGTCAAATCAATTTGGCCCATGACTCACTCTGTATTTCTTTTGCCAGATTTGATTTTTGTGTTTGGAGTTTGGGCTGGTAAGTAATAATGACAACAATGTGTCTGAAACAAGAAGATATTAACTCTATTTATACCAGCACAAGCAGAATTATGAAAGGCCCTGGGTGCCAAATTTCAAGCAGGCTTCGGTATGCATGGAATACATCCAGGAGACGAGAGTTTGGCAACAGAGAAATACCAATGAGCTGGGAGGAAGGTCAGTTGGAAAGAAGATCCAGGTTCTTACTGTGGTGGGGAGACTTGATGAAACAAGCCATCTTATAAGGAGAGGACTAGATCCAGTCTAGGTGCCTGGACCAGTGATGAACATGTGTTTAGTGCTGCTTAGTGCTGTGTATCACACTTTCTGTAACATACGGGCTAGACTGTAACTACTCACTCCAAAATGAAATGGTTAAGACAACTGCGGAGCTAGCATGTACAGATCAGTGAAGTATGTGACATCTTACCAGCTGAAATACTTGAGGCCAAACATTAAGTTGTTACTCATTGGGAGCTCTGCCATTAAGCTCCCTCTCCCCTGATATTTATGATTAACACTTTAAAACATCTGCATTGCCTTTTTGAGTCAGAAGAACACCAGTTAAAGGGAACCGATTTTCTGTAGCAAAGTTTCTGACTGCTACAAAAGAGGAGACTTCTAGTTCAGCTCTCTCTGTCCTTTACTCCTCCCAAAGCTGTAAATCACCTTTGGGAAGGGGGTGTCTCCTGGTGCCCCAGCTCACGGGTCCCTCCCCAGAGAGCTCCCTCCAAGCATGCCAGCTGCAGCAGCCATGACCTTGCCAAGCGCTAATGAGCACTGGCCGCCCCCCCGGGCTCCCAGTCTACTGGAGGCACATGTGAGGGATCATTGTCCCTAGGTGTATCACTGGGGGCGGGGGGGGCACCTTTGTAGCACTAGCATTAGGACGACTGGCCAGGCTGATGGGCTTTCCCTTAGACAAGCTAGGATGGAGGCACTTCCCGAACTGAGGTTTTGGTCCCAGCTCCCGAGAAAGGGAAAGCAAAGTTTGTATGAAGGTGAAATGAAGACACATGAGTGCAGAAGCACATTAAACGTAAAGAGTGAATTTCCCAATTAAGAGAGGGAGAAAGCAGAAAGTACTTGAAAATCCGTCCTATGGTTGCAGAACTGCATTTCTGAAATACAGAGCTCTCGAGTATCAAACTACACTGCAGAATGACTAATTGTGGGGTGACTAATCCCTGTCTCCCCTCCAAAATTATTACTTCAGAGTGACCAGGAAAACATACCATAAAGATGTTGTTATTGCATCACTCACATTTACTTGCATTGAGAAAGACTGAGCCTTTTACGGTACTTGTCCGATTACCAAGAGATATGCTTCTTCCATGTAAGAAAAGAAAGGACTTAGTCTTCATAGTTCATCCTGGACAGTTATGAAGGTGTTTGGTTAAATGCCTAGGGACTGGGGAGCTGCCTTTCAAGCAAAGAAAAAAAGTTATTTGCAGGGGAGGGGGCAGGGAGATGGCAGGAGCAGATGGATATTCAGGTTGACAGAAAATGAAAACCTGCCTTCGTCTTGCTTTCATTAGTCTTCATTATAGGACCACGACAGCTTTAATTGCTGCCCTGCATACATAAGTAATAAAAATGTAAAATGTTTAAATGAACTGTGGCTCCCAAAAGCCATTATAAAAGATTAATGATGAGTACTCTTTGCTAACTTAAACGTCTTCAAGAAACACATCTGAGCAGCCCTTGTGGTTAAGATGATATTAGAACAATATTTGCCGGACCACTTGTCTCAAGCCATTATGCCTAAGCTTTGATGGTTTTGATTATTCCATCTTTAGCTGGTCTGAATTCTAGACATATTTGATGCCAATTTACTAATTCCTGACAAGTTATCTCACTCCTGCAATCCAAAGAAAGAGTCTTCAGGTACTCATAGTTGTATTCTGTCTTCAAGAATTGCTGATGCTTGCTTCGATGGTTTTTACTGCCAAAGTCGTTGAACGTAGGGTTTATTAGTAGCAGCCCAGAAGTTATCATGCTAATTAATACAATATCCAGCTGAAGTGGAAAATACGCAGTCTTTTCTATTTAAATTTGAAGCAGTACCAAGATCCATCTTTGAACTGCCACTTTCTCTTGAGGGGCACAGATTTGACTCTGTGTGAATTCAGATGTGAGAGTGGAGTTTTATTGCTAAAGTGCATCAAAGCAAAGCCAAGCTTTGGCATAGTTTTGGCCACCCATCTCTCATTTAACATAGAAACCCATCTTTAGGGTAAAGCAACACTTAAGCAGAGATGAAGGTACCAACTCTTGCCTTCTCATTGCTACCATTCAGCCTTTCTTTTGTGTTTTATCAACATATTTATCACTGTGTCTACTTGGCACAATGGAGTGCCATGCAGAGAACTGTAAGTTAGCACCAGCCCATTAGGTCACCATCCATGCTCTGCACACACAGCAGCACAGGTTTCAAAAGCAGTATAGCACTGGTCCACTATGCCCACTAGAATAAGTTATACCTCTTGGCAAAGCTCAGCTTTGGGACTGACTAGCTAGGCAATTTTCACTGTGCTCCATCTCTGGATGGAGCAAAGGGTCAGACCGTGCCTGAACCTTGCACACGCGGCCAACAGAGCAGGGGCAGGATGACAAAGCTAAGGCAACCTTCTGTTCTGCTCCTGTTGTCTACAGGCAAACCCCAAACTTCTTAAACGGGTACTAACAGCTTTTTTGTGCACAAGCACCTATGTTGCAAAGTCAGCTAGATTCTCTTGACAGCTACACATCTATTGGAATGAAGAGATCTGCACAGGCAAGCTGAACTTTTTCTGTGTGGTGTTTGGCTTTCAATGCAAATTTCAGTTAATATTAACAGATTTGGGAAGACTTATAAAACCTGATACTCTGTGGCATAAACCACTTTCTTGCTATTTAGGTTTGAACTAGGATTTTCACAAATGGCAGGAATTCGTTAGCTGCAGAGCTTCTGTATGCCATCCTTTCCAATGTCACTTGTAGAGGCCAAAAACTAGACAAGGGGACCACCAAATGATATATTTCTATGTTCCTTTCTGCTTTAGTGCTCATCTTGCTGTATTCCACTCAGTGTTGACTTTCATAGTACAGTCTGCCAGGAGTGGATTATATTGGCTACTTAAGATCTTCCAGGCCTTCACCAGGTCTCCCGCACAATGATGTCCAAATTTTCCCATTTCCTGTTCCACTCCCATTAGCTCTCTGGGCTCGTTTCTGTACACGTGGTCCCATTTCTATTTCCTGACCACCATTTGGAAGCTGCCTCCCTAGTAAGTCTGGCTCCTCCTAGTAAGTCTCGTCTCTTCCTGCACAGTCTTCTGGGCTGGTCCCATTCCAACCTGTAGACCAGAAACTTTTCCAAGACAACTATCCCCTCTTCAGTGCTGCAAAAAACCCCCATCAACCACCAAACCCATTCCCTGTTCGGCATCACAGAGTAGACTAATACAATTAGGACCACAGGGTTAATTATATTAGGGGAGGGCAGGATAAGATTGCTGTTCCCAAAGAGAAGAGCAAGGTGCTGGAGAAAGAGGAGCGTGGCTTAGTTTTGCTCTTTCACAGCTGGCTGAGCAAGAACTTGGCTCTATTCTTCCCAGCCTAAGAAGTAGGGACAGGAGCCCCAAGGCTCAAATACTGGCTTGCCAGGTCTTTTAAATCAATGACGGGAGGAGCAGGAGGAGCTCCTTCCCCTCTCTGCCTCCTTCTCCTGTTGGGGAAACTCCTCAGGCTGGTGCTTGGTCTCCCTCAACTCTTCTCCTGCTGCTGCAGCTGGTCTGGAAGCCCCCAGACATTCCCAGCAGGGTCTGGACGGCTTTGTTTTGGTGACAACCTGGGCTCAATTTAATGAGAACGTTCACGTTCACTTGCTAAGCTGGCAGGCCGCCAGCATATTTTCTTGAGGCCCATAAGAGAGAGAAGGGAAACGGTGATTTCTAACAGGTTTTTTGGGGGGGGGTTGGTTTTTTTTTTTATCCAGCCAAACCTGACTGGAATTTCATGGATGAAAGAAAAGGCACTTCTCTAGCCCAGGGGCTTTGTCCCTGCCAAATTATAAGGGCCTGCTGCAAACAATGGAGGTGTTAGAGCTTCTAAAAAAATAAAAATGTTGAAAGAATCTTTTATAACGGAAAATATTAGGCAACCTAAGTCTCAGGCCAGCTGGTAGCGGGCAGTATAATATAAGCTCTTTGGACGAGAGCTGTGCAAATAATGGATTTTCAGAATTTCTCTTCTCCCACTCCCCCCTCCAAGTTTGAGCTATTTTAGCTATTTTCTCCAGCTGAAATTATTTGCCAAATCCAGCCAGTTGCTAAATTCTCCTCAAATTTTTCTTTTCTCCGTCGACAGGTTTCTTGTAAAAACAAACTCATTCTGCCACCTCCGGTTTGGAATTATGGCGTTCACCAATGACACAGTTAGGAAGAAATCTGCCTGTGGTCGGCTTTTTCTTTTTTCACTACGTTCTTGTTGGAGCTCATATGTTACAGTAACCAAGCTGGCCTCATAGCTGTGCCTGGCCACGTGCAGGGGAGGTTTTCCATTAGTCTCCACCCTCCCCGGATCAGCCCGCGCCGGGCTGAGAGCCTCCGCACAGTGAGGGGCTGGAGGTTCATTAGGTTGTGGTTTTCAGGCTGAATCTTCACTGGACCAGTTCATAATGATGATGTTTCTGGTATCAACTGCAGACCAGATGTTGCGTGTCACTGGAAGGGAGAGCTTTGAGGCAACACAGGAGGTGGGAGGCTCTGAGCGCTCAAAGTCATTGATCCCGCAGCGTTTCTTGTATCTGTGCAGGTGTTAGCTGTGGTGTCCTGGCCAAATCCCATTCTGGCACATCACCAGCTCCAGCAGTTTACCTACTTAATATCACCTCTGTGCTTCTAATTGCAGGAGTTGTTCCTCACTTCCCTTCTTTAGCAACAGATGTGTGCATTAATGGCTGGCGGATGCCTGCTGCATCCCTACCCTGCTGCTCCAGGGGGTGACGAAGCCATCCTCGTGCGTGCAGTCTCTGACATCCCTTGGGATAAGCAGCAGCCCCATGCATAGGGCTGGAAGGCAGCTGCCCCGCAGCACCAGGCAGAAATGACAGAGACCCAAGGTGAGGCTGCAGCAGGCCTGCCTGTGATGGTCGGGCACTATAAACATATTTAAACAAGTTGCCCGAGCCCTAAAATGTAGTTTTAGAGTAATAAAATGTGGTTGTTTGGCAGTGGCAGACACTGCCTTGCTTTCAGAGGCTGCTTTATGACTGTTAGCGTAACATAGCCCTTCCAAAACCTTCCCCGTTCCTTTCTTTCTCTTTTTTTTTTTTTTTTTTTAGATTATTAAATCTATCCTCAGCGAGGGTGAGCTTTTCAAACAGACTATTCAGGTCTTCTGTTTAGGGCTTTAAGTGAACGGTGAAGTATGAGTGCACATTTTATAGAGCCCATAAACTGTAGAACCAGACAGATAATGTAGGTACCCACATTTGAAAACAGAATACTGAAAATTTTGCCAAGAAAGAACTGTTAAAACAAATGGATCGCTGGTGGCAATTTAAAGTGAAGCAGAACTCCTAGTGTGAATGTAATCTCTTTTTTGTTGTTGGTGGTGTTGCACCTTGGTTGGAGGCTGCTGCCCCACAGTGAGCTGCAGTCAGCGAGGCATTTGTTCACATCTAGCGCAGCATAAACTGGGCTGGGCAAACTCTGGCTTGGGTTACAGCCCTGCAGCCACAAGGATTTCCATCAGGGCAGGCTTGGAGCCACTGCACTTAATCGCATCGGCAGAGCAAGGAGGACTTGAGACCACCGGGGATGAAGGCACTGCTCAGAGCTTCAGTAACATCTGTAAAGTTCAGCCACATGGGAGCAAAGGAGGGTTAAACCAAAACCTCACATGCAGCGATTTGGCAGTAAACATTGTGCGCAACCAAGGATGGAATACTAGTTTTTCCATTGTCCTCACTACATAGCCACTTGAAACATTGCCCCCGTTTTCTTTTAAATCTGGGAACCAGGGTGCATGCCCTGTACAAAGCTCTGGACAGAAGACTCCTGCTGAAGCTTCCTTTTGCCATTTCCACAATGGAAACTATACAGAGGAAGAACTGTGCTGCAGCTACGGGCCTTCTAAAATAATTGCTTCATGCATAACTATTGATAGTCAGAGCTGACTTCTATTTTTACACAGCATAACTGAAAAAATATACATATAAAACTTAACAAAGAATATCTTCCTAAAATAAGGAGCAAAACCAACGTCAAGCATAAACAGCAACAACAAGAAAAAAAGCAACAAAATAAAGCAAGAATTATTGTGGGGCGTGTTCCTTTCTGTTTTTTAACCTTTTATCATTATTTTATCTGAGTAAAGCCTTGACAAGGATTACTCTGGTAATCGTTGAGGCTGTGTAAACATGTATCGTTGCTAGGTTGTGAGGCATCCCGGCTCCATGCAACACAAGCCGCACGAGTTAGCAGAGCAGGAATAAAGCCAGCGAAGGCCACGGGATCATACTGACTGGAGGCTGGCTCTCCATCGCAGTGATCTTGATGGCTGGAGAAGGCAGCAGCCTGTAACGGCCTGATTCCTCCCAGTAAGAGATGCACCCCTCCAAGGAGGTGCAGCCATTTGTGTGCAGGAGCAAGTGGCAGGGACAGCTGCTTTTGGTAGTATCTGGTCTAGGAACATGCAATGCTGTAAGACTAGAGACAGAGGTATTTAGACAAAATACCTTTGCTCGAAGCTTTCTACACATGTTCATTGCCCCTGCACTGAGATTTCCTTTTCACCCTCTTCAGTCCCCTTCAGGTTGCAGCCTGGGATATTGCAATAATAGAAGGACAGGGTTTGGCCTCACCAGTGTGGTCCATTTGGGCAGCAGAGAGCCTTCTTGAGCCTAGTGAGCTTCACTGGCTGGAGAAAGTCTCGAACGTCCTGGTGGCAGTCTGTACAGTAAGGTCTCCCTGACTCAGTGTCTGCTGAGTGAATCACCATTCATCTGTGGCCTACCTGGCAACGTGTGTTAAAGCCTTTCAGGGAGTGTCTGGTTTCTTCATGTCATGCATCACTCAGTGCTTTGCACCATCCAAAATGAGACCCCTCCAAGAGCCAGCGTGTTTCTCTCTCTAGATTTGTCTCTACAGGATTCAAACCAGCAGAAACCAGAAGCAGGAAGTTATGGGATTGCCACCGCTGTGCTCCCTGTGGCATGGAGATTAGTCACTGACCTGCTGAAGGAAGAGGAACAGACTGGGAGGCCAGCGGGAGCCGGCATGACCTCAGACCCACAAGTTCAGCCAAACATCCCAGGTCGAGACGGGTGGCTGATGGGCTTTGCAATGCCGATAATCACCATCTACGGGCCCAAGTACGTGGCCAGACAGAGCCTGGAAATCAGATGGGATGGGAGTGATGTAACTTCACCTTCTCTAAAGAGCCAGATTGAGGCTGGGGCACATAAGCTTTTTTTCTCCTGCAAGGCAGCCAAAGTGCAATGCGTGTAGCACAGCTACTACACTAACCCTTTTTTTTGGACTGCAATAAGCTGGTTGTCCTCTATTCCCTTTACCGCCTCTGTGTTTCTTGCACATCATACCTTTGATCATAAAGATCTGGAAAAGTAGGATTTTGAGCCCAATTCTGATCTCACTTATTCTGGCATAATTCAGGAGTAACTACAGTTATACTTGTAGAAGATCAAAATCAGTCCTATTCCTTTTAACTGGGCAAAATTTGTGGTCTGCAGAAAGAAGAAAATAATCAAAGATATGAACAATAGAGCCAGCTGAAGAAGGAGATATTTTTTTTCTCCTCCAAAGTCCAATAGTTTTTTGGCTAGCTCTTGAAAAAATAGTTTTTTTTGGGAAAAAAATCCCACGGTACCTAAACATTTGGCATTATGGTGCAAAATTTTATAGAAGAAAACAAAAATTGGAAAATTCCCATCAGCTGAAAATAGTACTGATATTGTCTCCAGTGGCACGGAATATGGCAATGCTGGGATGTGTGGTTTTACTTCTTAAAGAGCACTGACTGAAATCCATTGAGTAATGTCAAGTGGATACTCAGAAAACAGAGCTGAAAAACACTGCTCTTTTCCCATACTGATGTGGAAGGTCAGTGCTGAGGAATGGCATTCAGCAGGCAAGATTTCTGTACATAGGCCTGGACCTCTGACGCTACCATGCACAGGAGGCTACAAAGCAACCGGGAGCTCAAAAAGCCTTCCAAGGGTCAGTGTCATGCTGTGACTGCCATCCCTGCAGGTCCGGTTTCAGTGTCCACAGCACCTAGGCCGCCCTGAAGTACGAACCCTCCTCTGCTCTTCTGGGGGTGACCGGACCCTCAGCAGCTCACCAGGGCGCATGAACAGCACACAGCGTGCTGACACACAGCCAGTGAACTAGGGAAGCCGTTGATGTGGTGCCTTGCCGCACGTATGTCTGCGTGCCAAGCTACAGGCAGCCATGATGGGAGAACATGGGAGGAGAAAGGAACTGCAGGCGCTGACTGGGTTTATCTTCCAGCTGAGTATTGGTCCACATTAACTGCATATGTGACTGCAGAGGCTTAAACTTGTTCCTCTTCATGGTTATAAAGCATGGCTGTGAAGCACAAAAAATCCTAGAAACAAAGATATTTAAAGCCTTCACATAGCACAGTCCAGTACTGTGTCCGGCAGCTCACTGGGTTTAGTAAATGAGAGGCTTTATGTGCAGTCAGCCCTTCCAAGCACATTAAAGAAATGCCCAAAGAGACTAAAATCTTGATTTTTTGGATCAAAAAATCCCAAGGGGTTTTGACCAAGTACCACACCAGCTGCCGGGACCACGCCAGTTCTGCGGCAGCTCAGCAGCACTCGGCAGTGTGTCCATGGGAGCCGGCAGCAGGCGAGGTCCCCTGCGTTGGGAGGCAAACACGGGTACCCTCCTACTCTTGTGTGAAGTGCCCTCAAACTGGGGACGCCCAACCGAGATTGCCACAAGAGTCCAGATAAATCACTAGCGTGTAAAACCACAAACCCCAGGGCCGAGCTGCCTCAGTGTCTTTCCTTCCAACCGGAGTGGTTCGAACATGTTGAGCTGATAAAGATCTGCTTAGAAAGAAAAGGCCTTTCTGTGTTTTCCATCACCCAGCAGAGCCAGCCGGAGCGATACTCTGCAAGACCATGCTGTAATCTGCAACGGGACTGGAGTGCGTCAGCAGACGGGCGTATGGTGTGTTTGTTATCCTACACTTCACAACCCTGGCTCTGGGGAAAAGGAAATGTTGGGGTTTTAGGTCAACCGCTGGACCAGTAGGTAGCTGTGATAAGTGATGTGCTGTCACTGTGCTTGACCGCTGCTTTAGAGCTCAGATAGCATACTTGAGTCACCAGAAATGTGCATACTTCAGCCACATTGTGTTGTATAAGAAGTTATTTAACATTATTAGTCAATCAAACGCTCAGTTTAACTCTTTAAGCCTATAAAGCTCATACAGGCAATGTACATGTGAACTGCAAATGGAACAATCATTCTTCATTATTATTTTTAGCAACAAGTTTTAGTTCTCCGCTTATCTTTTGTTACACCCACATATTTTAGAAGGGGTTGGGTAGACCAAAATTTTTTTGCTGGAGCTTTTATTATGCTCTTTATTACATGGTGGCCTGCTTCATTGATATGTCCTGCCAACACAGTGGTTCCCAGCCGCCTTGGTCGCTGGCAGCGATACCAAGGGGTTAATCTGTTAAAGGTGGCGTCCCTCCCTGCAAGCTCAGGTGACTGCTAGAGATGCCCTGTGGGCACCCTTTGCCTGTGGGCACTGCCGAAGATCTCAGCTGCCTGCTGCCTTACATATAAGCAAGAAGATTGCTGCTACTGAATGATCACTTGGACGTTCAAGCGATCATGTGCAATGACGGTGGCCCTGGGTATGGGCCAGGTACATCACTGCTGTGGTTTAGCGTGCACATAGGGTTGTGAGGAAGGAAACACCCAGCTTCTGTCCTGTCCCTCCAGCACACACCCACATGCTTGTGCTCTGCAAGTTAAACCCCAAAACTACTGACTTTCTAAATTGTGAGCGAGAGTTTTCTGATCTTGTTCACCACCCTTGAAATCGACTTTCTAAAGTGTCAGTGGCAACATGCACTGCAGAGAAAACCAAACCAGAAACTCCTACGCCGGCCTGCGTCTTCATGTAGATGCTCAGGTTGTCATTTGCACGGCTGAGGTCAGCGAGAGTCATGTGAGCGGCTGCACCAGAGCCCTCCGAAAACACCCAGTACCTCCAGCTCCCAGCGGCACCTCCCTGCTGAAAGGGCGGTTTTGCTCCCAAAACCAAGGAGGGACAGGGAAACGGTGCTGGGGTTCCCCCCCACGGCTTCTCTGCCCAGATCATGCTCTTCAGTTGGAAAGTTAAAGAGAAAAGAAGATGAGTTTTCATACACCCACCTGCGCAGACTCATCCCGGGAGTCAGGCAGAGTTTGCTCCCTCCCACACATCGCTGCTGCTGTGCAGCCTTGGCCCTGGAGCCCCTTCACCCCTGTCCCCGCCATACTGCTGGATAGAGAAACCACCATAAACCTGCTTTGATCGCTCTGACCAGCAGATGCCAGAAGGAGGGCGAAGGGTGTTCTCCCTGGTCACACTGGCACAGGTTTTGTTTCCACAGGTGCGCTGAAGTGTGGCCGTTCTCAGCCCAAACTCACCTCCAGCTGGGGCAGCATGGCCAGGGCCCCATGGGCTGTGCTGCGGTGGGTCTCCTCTCCCTGCCTGGCCCGTGATGTCACCCATGGCTCCTGCTGCCTTGCCAGCAACCAGGTTAATACTACGTGATGCTTCTGCTCCTCCCTCTGCCTCTCCCGCTCTTCACCCCAGAACACACTTTTTTTTTGCAACACCATTACCACCACTAAATTATGGGGTTGCCAAGGATTTATCACAAGGCATGGCAGGGGATGGAGCCTTGTCGAGGGCAGGGCAGGGCGGTTGCTGTGGGTCAGAGCAAGAGGCTCAGCGTGCCTTCCCCAGCACTGCCCATCCAGCAGCGAGAGTGAGGGGCGCTTGGCTGACAAGGTCCTTCACAAGGTCCCTTGAGCTAAAGCCCTTGTATCACCAGCAACAAACCCTGTCCCCTCTGTGCGTGCAGCCGGGATCTCAGCCTCTTGCTGCGGGGTACTTTGCAAAGAGCTCATCACTGGACAGGAGCCATCCTGGCGTGCCGGCGGGGCAGACGAGGTTAAAAAACAGAGGAGTGGCTGCCTGTGCATGGGGTAAGTGGAAAGCACAGGAGTAACTCATTCAATATGCCAAAAGGTGCGTGCTCAATTTAGTGTCATCATCCAACTAGGGCCAATCTGGTTTATAGGATAAAATACACAAGAAGCTTATGGTAAAAACATAATAAAAAGAAGAGATTGCCAGGAGGGCTGGATCAGCTTGGCCCAGGCAGGAGCCCTGGAAGGGGGCCAGGGAGGCAGGAAAGATCCATGAGGAGTTCCCTGCAAAGAAACCATTCAAGAAATTGGGCAGACGCAGTATGCATGTGACGCCTGTGCGGCTCTGCTTAGGTGGAGGGGGAGCCATCGTCTGGGAAAGCAGCCCAGCCTGGAGATTTGGAGGGGGGGGGCGAGGGGGAAAAAAGGTGCAGTTTAGATCAACCTGACCCAAAATAATATGTGGTTTGTATTTTCTAAGCAGAAAATTAAAAAAATAAAAAAGTAAGTAGAGCAAAAGATTTCATGTTGGAGGAAATGTCATTTTTTCCTATTAAAAAACAAAACAAACCAGACCAGAAAAACCCCAAACCTTGCAGTTAAAAAATTCCTGCCAAGGAAATATTTTCTGGTGAGGCCCAGAGGTTTCGGCTCTCCCCCAGCACCATTAAACTGGTGTCACTGGAATGTCCCCTAGGTGGATGGGAACAACACCACATTGAATTTTGAGACCCCCCACCATGGGTGTTCTTGGAGATTTTGCACCCCAGAATCGGGTTTGTAAATGTCACCAGCACAAGGCCTAAAAACACATCTGAAAAAGCAGAGTCTATTCTCCTGGGACTTCCTGGCATGGCAGACAAACAACGTCTCAGCTGGCGAGTCCCCATGCCCCCATCCCAACCAGCCTGATGGCTCGCAGGCGAGGGATGATCCTGGAGCTGGCAGAAACCCCCCTAGGGAAGCCAAGAGAGTGACACCAGCGGAGGCAAACCAACATGGAATTCAGGCACCAAGGGCTCGCTTACAAACATCTTCAGCATCATGGGCACATGGTGGCCCCAGCAGCATGTTTAGGTCACACACACACACACAGCCAGGCAGGGAGACTGATGGCTGAGGGGGGATGCCCAAAACAGCTGTGTGCAGTGCACAACTTCCCATCTGGGCGTCTGCTCCCACTGAAGCAGCTATGGACCAGTGAAGTCAAGTCAGTGAACTGGCCATCAGACTAAGAGTAAGCCCTGGGATAGGGCAGCTCTGCCACCAGCATCCACTGTCAGTGTTTGCTCTATGTTATTTTCAACCCAAAAGCTCTCCGTCAGCAGTGCTGGAAACAGGCTGGGTACAGAAGCTGCGGGTGTGAAACTAATTCAGAAGAGGTGCTGGAAACTGATGCTGACGGCATTTTTGGAAACTCTTTCCCCAACCTGAAAAAAAAAAAGGGATTTCCTTAGAATGACTGAAAATGAATTTGCCACATCTGCAAAGAGTGGCTTGTGGGTTGCCTGTCCCTGAAAGTAGCTAAAGAAGCGCTATAGTCAGCAACTTTTCAGTTTAAATGACAAAAGCTAATGCGCCCACAGGCAACGGCAAGTGCCAGGTATACTACCAGTTGCCTTAAATCCTGAAAATGCAACCATTTGAATTGTTGAAGCTCCATGGGTTTGCACAGTCCAAAAATACAATCTCTTTGGCCAAAAAAAAGCTGGTTTTGGAATCAAGAACAGCTTGTAATTAAAGCCAACAGCATGAGAATCTGTAACTGATCTGCTCTGAACAAATTATTTGGCTACCTGAAAAGAAGAGAATCAAAAACCTTCTTATTTTCTTGGAAAGAAGCTCAAAGAAGAAAAACATTAACTTGCTGAGAAAGAGGAAACAATACAAGCAAATTAAAACAGGCAAACGCTTGACCTCCAAAGGTGGAGAAGATGGGACTCACTTTTTTGATGAACAGTCCAGTCACTGCTTGTGACATAAAATTAGACCATTTTCTTAAAAAAAGGAGCTACAGAAACCGAGAAGATCTTATGCCATTGACCTTAACGCTCCTCTGTAATATACTTGATGAGAGGGATTTTGTTTTATTTTTACTGAGACAAATTCAATAGATTTACAGTGATGAATGCAATAAAATTACACACATGGTGAAGGAAAGCTTAGCTTCAAGGCAGTACAGCTTTGTCCAAGAAATTTAACTCCTTGAAATTTGCCATTTTCAGCTGGAAAGGAAAAATCTGAAAGGCATGACTCCAGCAAGGCTATTTAGTCAAACAGTACCAGATGGATGTGTGGGATTCACCTTCTGCTTTGGTTATGAATGAAAGCAGTCAGCTAGGAATTTGCTAAAGGCAAAGCCTTACCCTAAAGAAGTCTGGTGAAGATGTGGTTAATGTAGCCATGCTTGGGTCTGCTGTGCTTTGAGGCGGGGATGTGCGGAAATGAGAGGGAAAGGAAGCTTGGAGGAAGCCAGGTAGCACAATGAAAGTATGTTGCTTGGATGAATTCAGTTTGTGACCATTTTGCTTTGGTACAAAATGATGCTACGGTCTCTGGGAGATATAGAGAATATCTGAGTTTTCAGTATTTTCCTTTTCCCAGGAACCTCAGCAACAATACAGATCACACTATCCACGTGAGAATTAAATAGCACTATTTCCACCCTCCAGACAGAGAAGCAGAGAAAGACCATTTTGACTGACCTCTAAAGAGCTGGGCCATATCTGGGTTTCAATGGGCTTGGAGCATCTGCCTCTCCTTAAATTGTAAGGGATTCGGTAGCAGCCCCAGGGAAGCCAGCTGTGACACAATGAGCAGGTTGTGTCACCCGGCACTCACAGGAAGACAAACCCAAGGCAGAGAAAGGTCTTCACTGAACAAAGGCTGAAATGTATGTATGTGTCTCCTTCTTCAGGAGGAATTTTTGAAATGTGTTTAAATGCTTACCTAAATCCGGACCGCTGTGGTATACCCCATAACTTGCCTTTCGTCTAGAAAAATTGAAGATCATTTTTTTTCCAGCATTTCTGTATGATTTGGCCCACCAGGTGTCACATGTTGGTACATACAAATGCACCACCTGATGAGGTGACTAGAAACCCAGACCCGTGTTCAGCCCAGCTTTGACTAAGCTGACGGCCCTCCTGTTGCCCCTTCTCCTTTGGGGTGGAGCAGCAGAGGGATTCAGGGAATAGGACCCATCATACAGATCCATCACACACATGCAGCCTGTGGCAAAGCCATCCCCTTCTGCTAGTCTGTGGGTAGCTCTCCCCTTGCAGGGCTATGAAAGCATCCAGCCTAACAAAAATGTCTCTTGTGTGTACCACACTGAAGACCTCAGATCCAAAGCCTACCCTTAGCAATCCATGCATTTCAGAAATAGTTCCAGGGAGAGCAAACAAAACTGTTGTCCAAGCAATATATACAGATGCAAGTACTTTGTTGCATGATCAATAAGGTAGTTTGTTTCACCACTTAAAATTCATCCAGAGGGCTCTTTTTAATAGTCAGAATCATCCCCGGCAAAAGTCTTTTTGAACATACCGATAAGGACGCTCCAAGTTCAGAGCATTGTGGCTTTTTGGTTTTGCTTGTTTTCAGAAAGGGTTGATGAAAACCATTTTCATACACTGACAGCAACAACTGTAACACACGTACAAAAACAAGATAGCAGTCTCATACGGGAAATATTTCTGCCTTCATTTTTATTTTATGAATACATATACAAGAGATGCATAATCTTCCATTATCCAGGCTTAAAAGTAACAGGTTGTTGGTTTTTGTTTTGTTTTGTTTTGTTTTTTCCAAAATAGCTTAAAGAGGAAAATAAAAATAAGGACGAAGGAGGTGCAACATATTCAAACCATACAGTTGAAAACCTTGCTAAAATTACTGCTGAGATGTGGAGGGTGTGTGTGGGTGTGTGTATCGTCCTGTATCACAAAAGCCTCATCCAAGGCATGTATGTATATGAATAAAAAAAATGCTTTGGCATCACCACAGATTCCTCCATGCACACTTTTTTGACATTTCTGAAACACTGAGAGAATAAAATCTGAGAATTATATCATATATCATTTTCTCTCCTTGGCAGCAATGTCTTTAAATGCAGGGGGGAAATGAAGAAGAGACTGTTGACAAGAGACTTTACTTCCATACTAAGATGGTTGTATTAGCAGGATGCAAACAGCTTCAAATAAAAGAGATGGAGATATATATTTTTATATATTCATATAATGTAAAATTGCTTATTTTATATGAGAAAGGAAGATTTGTCAAGATAACATAAAATGAACCACTCTAAGACTAGCTTCCAGCAAAACATTTTGCTTTATTGGATCTATTTTCTAGCTACAAGTCAAGCTGACATCTGTCAAGCTTTTTAACTTTTCATATGGCAGTCTATAAGAAATTTTTCATGCAATGTCTACAATGCTAAATACAGGGTAAATAACTGGGATTAAACAGGTGAGGAATAACAGACTATTGTAAGGACCAATAACAGCATATTATGTACATATAGCCATATTATATTCTCATGTCTTCACAGTAATGTGCAAATGTGATAAATATGGCTTTCCTTTTTTTTTTTATAAAGGAAGTAAGACATAATTACACAGAATAATGTTTTAAAACGCTTAGGAGGATTTCACCTTTTTGTGAAACCTGTTCAATCTTCATTGCATTAGGGTTAAGGAGGACCCCAGCACGGAGGTGTAGTTCAGGTCTATTTCCAGAAGGGGGCACAGATTCCTAAGGCACAATATTAATGTTAAACATTTTTAATTTAAGTCATGCTATTTTATTTTAGTTTTGTTTTTATTTTTTTGGTTATATGAAATAATAGGTTGTTGCTAGTTATATAATAAGCAGTTGATTGTAAAAAATACAATGTTAAAGGCTACACTACATGCCTACCTGTAGCTCCAGAAACATTACCTAATCTGGTAACACACTATACAGCGCTGCATATTAAACTTTTGTGGTTTTTTGGTAATATTCTTTTTCATACATGTAGCAGAGAGTTATAAGGCTTCTGCGGAATAATAACATTATAACTGAACAAATATTTTACACTCTTCCATAATGGTATTTACAGTTACTATAACTCATATTTTGTCATTTGGTAAATAACATGTATCTTGTATGCATCCTTCTTGCCTATCTAAAGTGCTTGCTTAACTGCATGAGGAAAGAAAATGCATACCTGCTTTAGGTGCAACAAACTCTCAAAAGAAGTAGCTGAAATATTTGTTGTGGATCTGAAATGCATTCTCAGAAATTGAAATTATTGCTAAATTCAGTGCCCTCACTAGGCAATCATCTATATTATTTGTCATATATAAATATATGCATATATACTAGTATGTATGTACATGCATACACATTCATCTATCGTGTAAAAGATAGATTTCAATTTTTTGTCCATCAACCTTTTTTATTTTGTGCTATTCGACTCACTTGTGCTATGACTGAAGCCAGATTAAAATCAAAATCTTAACATGCTACTAATAACAACCTTATGATTCATTAGCACATAATAAAGACAATATGCAAAAGAAAGCTGAGATGATGACAAATCAGGAGGCTTTTGAAATGCACTGAGCATAAGGCAATAGGCTGTACATTACAGTAGAGGAAAAGCTGAAGAAATTCTGGAATTCATAAACGCATCTTACTGGAGTAGGGATTGCTCTCCCTACTTTGCTGCAGAGTCCTACGCTTTTTTCCAACATCACTCTCCAGAATGCAAGCTCTATAGTTTCTGCACCTACCAACACTTTTAATGGTAGCAAATCCAAAGCTTATTAAAAATGCCCTGATGCCACAACCTGGTAAAATAAGGCACTTCCAGGGCTGTATTCCAGCAGTGCCGTGCCAAAAAGATCAGCACTGGGAAGAAGCGCTCAGATTTTGCTGAGTTTCCTAGTTTTGTCCCATGAAATGCGCCGTCTTGGAGCGTACTCCCTCCTCTTCCTTTTGAGATGATTTTCTTTAAAGAAGCTGTTTCATCAGTTGAAGTTGAGGAGCTACTTCTTTGTAAGCAAGAGGTAAATCTTCAGTTCCTGACATTCAATAAGGTGGAAGATCAGAGTGGTACCAGGCAACGTCTTCAGTTTATTCGGTATCTCTCTATTTGAGCTGACACGCCAGCCAAGTCAAAAGTGTGTGTGGATTTCATACTAGGCCTGTATTGAAAGCTATGATTGGACATTGGTACTGGAAAGGTCATTCTTTATAATTTCATTTACTGCAAAGAAAGAAGACAAGAGAAAAGGAATCGATTAGCATCCCACTGCTGCAGGCAGGTCTCTTCAGTACACAGCCCCCCAAACTTGCATCTGTTCCTCGACAGCTTCCGTACAGCTCTGAACAGTAAGCGTAACATCACGAGACAGCTTGTACAGGCTGATCACAGTGCAAACCAGCGGGATTAACCAAGGTTATTAACATGCTAAATACGGTGTAAAACCCAGCATCACAAGAACAGCAGCATCCTGGATCCTTGTTTGCATCAAACATATTTAACATTTCAAATCGGTTACAGATAAAACATTTCATTTGCTCTAGAACTGGCTTGGAAATGTAAAGCAAAGAGAACCACAGGAAATCTTAGAATAATCTACCCCTTCCATAAAAAGAGCTGCTTGGAAAGTTATGTTAGCCATGGTAGATACTGATAGCAGAAAGCTGCCAGCCACTGAACCTGGGTATGTGCAGCTGCAATGCCTAGATAGAACACAACTTCACGTGCTGATTTTTTCCACTGTGGGAAGATATTAGGAAAAAAAAAAAGAAAAAGAAGAAGAGAAGAAACTGCTGCATGCTTGCCCATTCCCTGGAGCTGGTAACACATGTATATACCTTCCTTTCATGGTGACCAACACACGCGGACATGCAGTCTTTGCTCCTATCCACAACAACCGATGGGAAGGACAAGCAAGTTAAAACCCTTGGAAAAAGTCAGAGGAAAGACTAAACAAGGTTCGCTATCTCAGCATCAGCCAGTCAGACTGCATCTCCACTGATAAAGTGTTGTTTATTCACAAATCTTCTTTCATTCTTTTCCCTCTCCCCTGCAGATCACCAAGCAATAGTTTCCCACACTCCAATTATGTCCATTTATCAGCTTGTGATTTTTGGCAGATGGACAGGAAATGACTGAAAACCTGGCAAAGGCCATCTACAGTGGACTACACAACATCCCTTTTATTTCCACCCCACCTCCCTGCAGCCACTGCCACCACCTGATTTACATGAAGATAGACAAAATGCCATCAGTAGGGCTATCACTGCTTTTGAGTTTCCCTAACATTGCTGGGAGTGGGAAACACATGCCGACGTCATGGAAGCACCATGGAAAAACCCGCGTTTTCCTTTCCTCATGGGTTGTTGTTCACAGCCATCCACATAACTTCACGTGTTTACTGGAAAAGACCAAGCCCGTCTAAAACCAACTTCCTGAAGCAACTAGTTGGTTTTTTTTTTTTTTTTTGGTTTTTTTTTTTTTTTTCTGCAGACCTATTGCCCATTTAGTAATTGCAGCACATGAATCAGTCAGGATTTGTGTCACAGGTCCTGGCCACTGAAACCACTTCTACCAATGGATATGCACACCATACCTCCGAAAGGAAATATCAGTTGTATTTGTAACTACCTATTTATGTCAGCAAAGTAAGAGTGGTATGGAAATGAGATGTGAAGACAAAGCAGTTCTTTCTCTTGAGAGTGCCGCGGAGTTCATCTTTACTATTACCAAACAGCAGAAACAAATTCAAGCAGCAAGCCCTGCTCTGTGGCAAAGACTGCCCTGCATGCATCTGAACACAGCAAGAAGTGCTACCCATTTACATGCTGCAAGATTCCGGACAGCTTTTGGGACCGAGTCGCTGCCTTGAAAGCAAAGAGCACACTTATTCCGTGGGATGATTTTTCCGTAATGCTTTTGTAAAGATAGTTTCTTTGATAAACTTCTCAGAGGAACGTTGGGCATGCAGCAAAAACACACAGTGATATCTTAGTGTTGAGCGTGACAATGAAAACAAATCCTCATATGAGCCAGACAGTGTCACAGTTTTGCTAACTTTCCCTTAAAGTTTCTGTTACATCAAATGCAATTAAGATACTACTCAAGGCAACTGTTGGTCTTTGTACAGTTAGTGCTTAGAAACATTAAATAATGAATCTTCACAGCGCTTCTGTAAAATGTAAACATAAGTATCACTGGTATTTCACAGATGGGGACAGGGAGGTGGAAAAGGGAAGGAGATCCCCATCTCTGTCAGGATTAGCACTCAGGCATCTTGAATCTCAGACTAATGCTACAGCACATGCTGAGGTACTCTTGCTTGATTCATTCCATAAAACTTTCAAAAGTAACATCCCCCAGCCCGCCAGCCCGTGCTTTCCCCAATTAAAGCACTTAGTAAAAGTATTTTGGAAGCAACTTGATGACATGAAGGTCTGAGAACCAAAGGTCCATCTCCAAAATTGGCTTAGGCACCCAGAAGCTGTCCTTCCCAGCCACGCTAGGTACCCTCAGCTGAATCCTCTGTCACTCAAGTGCTGTAGGATGCACGGCATACCCTAGACATGACGTGACTTTTAGTTTCACCTGGAAGCCTGCCTGCCTTGGCTAAGCCCATGACACCACCACCATCCTTTGGTCATACTCTCTCCAGCTCCCAGCAGCCAAACCAATCTGGCCCCAGCTGAAATCACTCACAATTTTGTTACCAACTCCAACTGGATACAGATTAGACCTTTGGCTTTATGGCTCATTTTTATTATGTGTGACTTTCTTAACAAAGGTGGACTTCTGCTGCCTTGATGAGCAGCAGTCAAGTCTGGTGTCCTCGTGTAACATCTGACAGCTGTTCAACGACAGTCAATAGACAATGTCAGCATGGACTCAGGAGACAACTGAACTTCAACAAAAGTGCACCCATTGCCACAGGATCTCACACTCAAACAGGGCCAAAAACGCCAAGAGGATGTTCAACATGGTGGCCCACGGACAGCGTGGCTCAGACACAGATCTCTTTATTTCACTGTCACTTGTTCCCCTTTACCCACCGCAGGATCGAAAATAGAAAAATTCCCAGTAACGCAGTGGAAAAAACCTACAGAGAGGGAGAAGGGTGCACGCAGAAGGCCCAGGTGGGGCAATAAGTGACCCGGCAAAGCAGCCGATCTTGTAGAAGCAGACTGCTAGCAGAGAGCACTAAACACGAGAGCTGAAAGGGGAAGTGTGCTGAGCGTGGGCTTTCCCGCGCTACCCGCCGAGGCACCTGAGGCTGGAAGGAAAACCCTCCGGCGGGTGGGAACAAGGGGAAACCAAGCGGCAAGCACACATGGAGTGTGCTGGGTGATGCTAGCTGGGTTTGGCTAGAAGAATGCTCCCTGCTACCTCCAGCTGCATGGTCTAGCACTCCCGTGAAGACACTCCTCTCTCCCTCCAGGTCGGAGAAACAGACGTTGAGGGAAAACTTGTTGGCAGAGAAATGCAGTTTTGGGTCAGTCAAAATGATATGAAAACACGGAGTAAATTTCTCAAATAGTTTCAAATATCTTTAGCATCAACATTTTTTTATTTCAAATTTCTGGAAAATTTGCTTCTTTTAACAGTCCAAAACATATTAATGTGTTTGTTTTGTGTTAGGAAATGTTTTATTTTGGATCAAATTGAGTATCTTGGAATGTTTTGTTTAACCCAAGCCTGTTTTTTTTTTTTTTTTTATTATTATTTTTGGCAAGAAAACATCAAACATTTTTGTTGTAGGTTGACCCAACAGCAAATCAAAAATTCTTTTACTGAAATATGGCTCTGCTGAAGCATCCTGTATCTCCATCCATACCAGCGTCGCACCTATGATGACAGCCAGCAGCCAATTCTTTGGGAAAGAGCATAGGAACCAGGCACACCTCCAGTGATGCTTTCTGTAGCACACCTTCACTCTGCTGGAGGGCTTCGTGCGTGAGCAAGAGGAGGCCTGCATCCTTGTTTCTAGTAAACTTTGATGAAGTGTCTTCCATGAAGTTTTCCAATAACCTTCTGAACCTGTTTTGGCCTTCATGGTTTCCTGCAGCAATGGGGTTCCACAGTTTAAGGATGTGCTGGTGGAAAAAGTACTTTTTTTTTGTTTTTGTTTTAAATTTGTTTCTTGATAGTTTCATTCATGTGTCGTGTGAACAAGCTGATTGTTCCCTGCTCACCATCTCCTTTGCCATCCATCACACTCCTTTCCCTTGGTATTCTCAGGGCTCTGCTTGGTCCTGTAGGAGCACTGCAGAACTCGCCAGAGAGGTAAGATACACTGCTCGTGCAAAGAAAATAATTGGTATTCTTCTCTTAGTTACCACATTTCTAACAAAATATTATCTACTTGTGGAGAGTCAGCTGGTTGCTGTCTTGAATGCTCAAGTTTTGGCTTACAAACCTGTTACTACAAGAGGATTGTGTGTGCTCCACAGAACAGCAGTATTCTGTGCAAGCAGTATTTTGGCCTGGGTTTGAGTTTCATTCCTAAAGCAAATGCTGGCCTTTGATTCTGCTGCTGCTTGGATACATGTCCAGTCACGTCTGTAGTACCATTCCAGGAGCAGTTGTGTTTTGAACGAGTGCAACATTTTTAAAAGAAAGGTTGCAAAGGCTTTACACTAATTTTTAAAACATAACCTGAGTACTCAAAAGACCCATTTTATAGACAGGACAGACGAGACCCAAAGAATTACCTGGCTTACTGGAGGCCCTACATACAGCTTAGCAGCAGATCTGGAATAGCACACAAGATATTTAATCTTCAATGTCTAGATCAGCACAACAGTTCCCTTAAAGCAACAGGTTGATCCCAATCAGATCAAACAGCTGAGTACAATGATTTACAGCACCTTTGTCATCAGATTTTTTTTCACTGTTTTTCTGCTGGCTTTGGGGAGGGAGGCCACTGTCACTTTTATAGCTAACACCTACAGTTCCCCACAATGCCTTCCCTCAACTGATATTTTCCATTGTCACGTTCAGCTTTTCCACTGATAGAAAGTCAAAAAAATAATAGTGCTGAGAAATGCAGGTAACACGTGACCTCTCTACCTGTCAAGGCGTCTGAAAGAGGAACCTTTCCTTTGCTAAACAGCAGATGCCACGGTAGCAGGATGTGGTGAGCTGTTATACCACATTTTAGTTTAATAAGGAGGTTTTTCTTCTTGTATTTAATTTTGCTTTAAAATGCCCTTGCAATGGAAATTTTTGCTTTACTAATTAGCAAAATCAGTGTCTTACCGATGCAACAGTTTGGGTTCCTGCATGGAACAGGACAACCAGATATATCTGAACAAATGTGGGTTCCATATATAGATGTGAACTTCATAGGAAATGGAATATTTTTAACATTTGGTGGTTGTACATGGATTCCATCAACTGGCAAAACTTTATATTTCTGTGGACTTCTGCCTTCCTTGTATCTGACTACTAATATGGGTAACATTGTGGCCTTTTGTTTTAATAAAATACCTGTTCTTCTTAGTTCTGCCTTCCAGCTCAGATATTAATCCCACTCAGATCGAAGAATTTACAAGGTCAGTGGTGCAGGGAGTGGGGAACAACCACATGCAGGGGGTTTCCACAACTAGGGAGCTCTTTGGGGCTACAAATACATGAGCTTGGAAGACTCCATACTCCTAAAGGCAAAAGTTCCCAAGAGTCTGAAAAAAATGAAAGGTGAGCTGAGAGCCACGGTCAAACCCAAAATTATAAAGTTTACAATTTTTGGATGAACGATGGCACTTTGAAAACATATCCCATATCTGTTCACTTTGGTAGCAGTGACATTAAGGCTCCAGTTTCTGGCCTGATTAAGCTTCTGTCTCTTCACACATCGCACACCAAAGGCTGTGGAAGATAATGACCATCCATCCATTTCTGCAGCAGCCAAGAGAGGTTAGTACAAGGAGACTGAGTAGCAGAGCTGTGGGGTTTATTTACTGTTGCGCCCCTTTCCAACTGCATACTTCTCTTTCACAACTGAGCTTCATGTCTCTCAACTCCACTCTTTTTTAAGGGGTGTGATAAAGTTGAAGCAAAAGGGCACTGAGAGGTTTTGCGCAGAGCTGACACCTTGTGATTCACTGGACACGCAGACGTCCCTGTTCCTGCGTCGACAGCGACAGCATCAGCTCGGTTCCTTCAGGATGGTTTTTGGTTTCCTTATCAATAGGAAGGGCCACACAGCATGTCTCAAGACATCTAGGCCTTCAGGGTCACATCAAGCTTTTTTCCACAGCTGACTAACCAACCTTTGCTTCTTACTTCACATCCACCTGTGGCCCGCTGGGGACCATCATCTCTATGATGGAGCAGAACCAAAGCAGGAGGTTCAGATGCCATAATGCTCTCTCACCAAAAAGGAACAAAAGCAACCTGCTCTGACTAGTGCATGTGTCATGGAAAATACAAGTAATACCAGCTGCATCTTTCAAGCTATACGTGTGAAAAGCCCGTGTGAAATTACGCTTGGATTCTGCCATGTCCAGACAGTAATGTTTCATCTTTCAGATGAGTGTAACTGCCCAAGCAATGCCGTGCCATGTTTGGATACCATGTTTGGACCATGTCTGACACTGGTCAAACTGCACAGCTAGGTGTCCCATTTGAGCAATCTTCAGAAAAGAGCAGCAGACCTGAATGCAAAACTGCCCCAGTTTGGCTCATCACTTTTGCCTTCCAGCAACTAGCTTAGGTCAAGCCTTCTGTTGGTGCAACTACAGCAACTCCCAGGTCAGGGATCTCTCCACAAACCTTATTACGCAGCGTGGACGTACCCCTAAGTGCTCTGAATTTTCATTGTCACCAACAGTACACTGGTCGCAAGCATCGTGGAGTGGGGACTGTGTTTTCTTCTCCACTGGATACAGCTCTGACCACACTGTCACAATTCAGCATATAAACAGGGATATGGAAACATAACTCTGGAGTCAGTCTATGAGTTTGATGCTGACACCACACTACCTGAGTAATGCTTCGTAGTATGACGTTCACTTTGCTGTCTATAATTACTGCCCTTGGATTTTTCCACCAGTGATGCCCCGTCTTGCTCCAGCAGGCTCCTGTGCTCTTGTATGCCCTTCATTTCAGATGAAATGCCATATATTAGCAACACTGAAGAGGAATTCAAAGTTGCAAGTGAATGCAGAGGAAGCAGAAATACAGGAAGGAAAAATGTTTTCCCTTATGTCCATGTACAGATTTTATTTAAAGAGAAAAACAGCTAAATATAAACACATAGACAGCAAGTAAAGCAATGAAGCTCCTCGTATAAACTCCATCACATGACTAAAATCCTGAAGTTTTTATCAGGGTACCTACTTCCTCCCTACTAATAAACAGCACTCCTTTTGGATATATGAAAGCTGCAATAAACAACACAGAATTATTATTTAAATCACTGAATAAAATAGAGCTGTCTTGGAGAAATTATTTTTCAAAGCTAGTAAGTTTCGTCCTGTGAATAAAAAACATAATCAGAAAATAGTGATACAAATTCCTGAGGTGCCAGCCTGTAATGCGAAACTATAGATCACATTAAAGCTTACTGAATTAAAAACCAAACAAAACAAGTCTTGTGAAGCAATGGAAAATATAACTTCACACGTTCCATAAAGAAGTCAGATCTTGTATTACCTCAGGTGTCCTGGATGTGTTTAAACCTTAAACTTATTTTTATCTGTTTAATCATAATAAGCCACCACCACGGGGCATGCTATTTTTGGAGACAGCGAATAGGACAGTGGAGCAAGTGAGTGACAACAAGTAGCAGTTTTTAATAAAACATGATCCTCCCATGCGAACGTCGGCTTGGCACGATGGATGGTATTGTTGTGCGTGACAGCCATTAACAGTCATTTTCCTACCTGCTCTATCCTCTGCCTTATTTAAGTCAAGAACTCCGAGTAACACAAAATCTCCCAGTCCTCCCAGAGCGGCTGCACTGCAGAGGACTAATGGGAAACGTTCCTTGCTGCAGTGCAATGACAGCACCGTGTGGCAGTAATTTAAGCGGGGCTCTTGACTAGGTTCCCAAACTAAATGCTTCCCATCCTGTCGTACCAGAACTCCTGGGTTTGGATTTTTTCATCCCTCCCATATGTAGCCCTGAGAACGCCCTGTGTCTCTTGCTCTGCAGACAGTTGAGGATGAATTCCCCAGCTGCTGGGAATTAGCGCAGCAATCAGCAGAGCCACAGTGATTCTCAACACGCTGGGGTCTAAACTTTAGCTCATTTTTACTCTTGATCTGAGGGTGGCTGCACTCAACCTGGTTTACCTTTTATATCAAAGAATCAGAGAGTCAACAGGAATTTTCAGTAGCCCTCACTGAAGCCAACCCTGCCTGGACCAGCAGGGGTTTGGGCTGCACAGAGGCTGCAGGATCTGCCCCGGGGTGATGCAAGCCACATTTGTCACACACATATACACAAGTGTGAAGGTAAGGCTGGGCAATGGACAAATAAACCACATTTTAACCGAAATTATGTGTTTACGTTCCTAAGAGCATCTGTAAGGGAAACAAAACAGACATATTTTATGTTTTACACAAAATTTCCACATGACAGAAGAACTACACAAATGCTACCTAAGGCAGCCAAACCCCAAGGCCAGTACTGCTGGAAGCTCTGTGGGTACCAGTCAGGAAGGAATAAGGAAGAGCATGCACCGCTTTGCTCGAGACAAGAGAAATTTGGCCCCACCGTAAGAAATACAGTAATACAAACTGATCCTAGCAATCGGTTTTTCTTTCCAGTTTAGCGCCCAACAGTTAAATAGTGCTGTCAGACCCCAGCATTCAAAACTCATGAATCATGCCCTGAAGCATGATGAGAGTGGATTCAAAACTGAAACAAATTTAAAGCAATTCTGCATTTGCCTATTTTTTTAGCCTCCAGATGTTCCTGCTAGTATTTACTAAACCCTGAATGTAACAGATATGAAATTTCCTTTTTTCCTTTACGCTTGTATTTCTGATCCCATCCCACAAGGTTTGCTGTACCTCACAACTGGCAGTCAAATGCAGCATGGGCAACACTTGAGACACGAGGCTCTCAAAGCATCCCATGCCTAGAAGAGCAAGGTTAAAGCCCATCACACACCCCCAGGGGTTGGCAGCTCCCAAAGCTTACAAGCAGTAANTGGAGGCTGCTACTTGGGGACCTCCTGCCCTGCCAAAGGAGCGTCCCATGTGCATGCATCCAGCCCAGCACTGATTTCTGCCAGCCTTTTGGAACTCACATGGCAATCTGTATCAGGCCAGACCTTTCCCCATAATGCAAGAAGGAGTTTCTCCACATGCTGGAAAAGTGACAGATTAGCTTTAGAGAAACATATTTCTGGGGGTACAGAAGGAAAAAGGGGAGCAAGAGAGGATCCATAATCTCTGACTTACTGATTTCAGAGTTTAAAAAAAGCCAAGTAAGACCGAATTTCTCTATCGATTATACAATTATTAATCTTTTTAGAAGCTTTTCCAACATTGCACATAATGAGCAATTCATCAAAGCATATTAGGTGCCACAGAAGTTGCATTCAATATAAAGGGGTCATTAAGTTTCTTGCAATTGCACATTACTGAAGCTTTTGTTAGTTCTAAATCAAATCAATGGGATGTGCACGTATGCTCTTTAATTGACTTTATGTAATAATAGTGTGGCCCATAGTGATCATCTGGAATCCTCCAAAATGAGCCACCTTGTGCTGCTGTTTGTAAAAAAACAGCTCATGTGCAGCTGGGCATATCAAATAAAGCAAAGAAATAATGAACGGAAGAAAGAAGGAAGCACCTTGGGTCACACAGGAGTATTTGTTGAGTGCCCTTTTCTTTCCATAGCAGAGAATGGCCAAGAGACTCAGCTCTTCCACTCAACCAGCCTCAAAGTCTGATGGACTTCACCAGGAGTAACATTGGGCCGTAACATTAAATGTGTTCTGAAGATAGGTTAAAACAGGGTCTCTCTGATCGTTTTCTGAGCAAGGAGGGTTTGGTTTTTTTTTTTTAATGGACACTACTTGCCCTATTATCATCACCATCATCAACACTTCTTTCCTTTACAGCCCTTTTCATCAGAAAACTTTGAAGTGCGTGCTACACCGAAAAACATCAATGTTATTGTTCACATCATCTACCAAAGAGGGCACTGAGGCAGGGACAACACTAGAATGCTGCTGTGTATACAATACACGATGTGCCTATGTGCTGCTCTGAGAGGCAACCACGGTTGGGCCACATTCCCACCTAGGCTGTGGTGAAGGCTGAGCTTTGTTTGCTAACCCTTAATCCACAGGGGTTTTGCTCAGGCAGATAAAGTGATGGCCATGAGATGACTCACTGAGTGGCCACATGCTGCTTGATGGAAGAGAAAGGCTGGGTGGGGCTAATCAAAATTTTAATTTGTTTGATGAGGGAAAAGAAATCCACCTATGAGCCTGCTGGGGGCCAGGCTGGGAAAGGTCGTGGTAGCTGGGGGAAATCCTTAGGTGATGAAACACAGCTGCTAATCTTCAGCAGTGGGCACAGAAGCGGGGCTAGCTCTGGGAATCTGCACTGGTGGCTGCAAATAGCTTGCCAAAAAAAATGATGCAGGCAAATCGTCATGCGATAAATTTGCTTGTGGTGTGATGACCTGGCCACCACCATAATGCGAGCTGTACGTAACGCCACGGGATTTTATTTTAACCACAGCAGCATCTGTTGCTGAAGAACGCTGCAGATGAAGGAATGCATATCCTCTCTGCCATGGCTTCTGGGAGAGGAGCACTGACAGTGGTTAATGACACTCTTGCATTGGTTTTGCACCACACTAACTACACTAGGTAAAGACCTCTTCATGACAAAATTCCCATCCACTTTGGCTGGGAAGGTTTGTTCCAAAGGCCGATTTAGTGGAGCCACACTGGAGACGCATCAATGCAAGCTGGGCCATGGTGGGGAAACCACCAGCTGGGTGTCATTCGGTGCTCTCCCCCACACAGAAGATGAAGCTGTGAAAACTACCACGTCCAGACAGTTGCTGGAGTCCAGTACTCCTTGGATGCTAAAACCGCCTATGGCAAGCCTCTCAAATTAGAGCAGCTGGAAGAATACTCTTATTTGTACATGGTCCCAGTGCGACAGAGCTGCAAACATGGCAAAATGTCTTTTCCTCTTTTCCCCTCTCCCACATGCTGTGTTAAGCTGCAGAAAGGCTCCTTAGGCAGGACTGACAGAGCAATATCAACAGAAAAAACACCAGCTATGGCTGCAAAAATTCAGTAAGAATCACAGCTGAACTCCCAGGGATGAAGAAACCTTCTCCCTTGCAGCTCAATGCTTGACACAAGAACTGTGCTGAAGCTCAGTGCTCTCCACTAGAAAGGAAATTTATTCTGCCCCAAGAATGAAGCACAGCAAACCTGCGGCCAGCACTAGAGAACTAGGAAAAAGGCACTTGAGAAATGCAGGCATACAACACCCATCTCTCAAGCACACTTAAGGACCTGAAATTTTATTCAAAATGTTTGCATTACACTTTCTAAACAACTACTTGCAATGTGTGACAGACTTCTTTTTTGTCTCTTTTTGAGCACTTGGACTCCAAAACCTCGCTTCTCGATAGCTGAGAAATGACAGGGTGCTTCCAAGGCCTGGGATGTGATCTGGCAGCACATCCAAACTCCAGCAGGAATTTGGCCTGCGCTTTGAGAGGTGCTCCAGGCAACAAAATGAGTGGAAGAACTTTACAGTAATTCAAGAGCAGCTTTAAAATATTTATTAATGCTACTATGAAGAAAACTGGCTGCTTACCTGAGATTCAGTCAGGTCAGGTCAGCCAATTCAGATCAGGAGGTGAATGCATGGAGCCTAACACAGCAGCTCTGGAAAATCCACACGACTACACATTGCTTGGAGGAACAGGCAGCTCCCCACTACCCGGGGGGATCAGCCAGAACATGCAGACCCCGGGACCTAACTGTGGGCACGGCACCTGGCTCAATCTTCAGAAGCATCCTTGTGGCAGCAGTTATGAACACGACCCAGCAAGCATTCTCGGCTCTCACTGAAGCTCACTCAACACTTTTCAGGCTGGGGCCTTAGGGACATAAGGGACACTTCACTGATGTGATGAAAGAAAGAAAGTTAAGTGCAACAAAGGTTTTGGTGAAAGGCTGCACAAGCTGATTGTTGTTTGCTCCACGCAACAGCCTTTCTCCTGCGCCACACCTTTTGTAAAACACAGTTACATGAAACAAATTATTATCTCCAGTAGCTTCCGTCTACACACATTTCTGAAATACTTTCATTCCAAACTGTTTTGAGAGGAAACATTACAAAGAATGGAAACCTGGCAGTTAATGGGATGGAAACCTCTGTTTCCATTTTACAGAATAGGGAGAAAAAAAAAAAAAGAGAATTATAAAAAGAATACCCGACATTA
This sequence comes from Ibidorhyncha struthersii, assembly GCA_013398815.1. Classification (NCBI taxonomy): domain Eukaryota; kingdom Metazoa; phylum Chordata; class Aves; order Charadriiformes; family Charadriidae; genus Ibidorhyncha; species Ibidorhyncha struthersii. The sequence continues at coordinate 419,950 of VZSZ01000677.1, forward strand.
ACTGCTAAGTAGAGAGATGCAAGATAAGCAGAGGCCAGCGACTGGGAGCACTCGTGTGCTGCACGCATTTACCTGCATTTGGACACGGTTCTGAAGGGTGGGTCAGACCCGTATTTGCTGTTCTTGTTCAAAACCACATAAACACCTAGTTAGGAACTGGGTTTTGACAGATGAAAATTCTATTTTCTTAAAAACTCACAAAATAAATACCTTGAAATTTTTTTTCAAAGTGCGGACGAAAGGCTCTTCTGGTCAAGACACAGAGCAAATATTTACAGGTGCTGGGGAGACACCATTTCCTCCCTTTAGGCTTCAACCTAGTGTCTGCCACATAATTTTATCCATTCAATGATTTTTTTTTTCCAGACATCTGCCAAGAGGAAATAACTTTGCTGTATTGGGAGTCTGGGAATCCTAGAAAACAATCTTAAATCCATAAAATAATTGAAGTGCAGTTTTACTGAGCTGCTCAGTTCGATTCTGATTTTTATTACAATGTCAACAAGAGTTTAATTTGTTTTAAAGTTTAGGTTCTTAAATCTGAGTGATATACGGTAGTTTACAGCTTGCTGGCAACAGCTACTGTGGAAAAAAAAATGGAAAGTGCATATAAAGGCGGTTCTAAGTTTGACATTGTGAAAGCAGGGAGCAGTGCCAAGAGCAGCAAACAGCATGGCTTTCCCAATCCTGGCTGGCTTTAGGGACTGCTTGCTATTGACATCAGTCGCTATGGGATACATTTCCCTGCTCTAACAAATCTCATCTGGAGCCTGTAATTAAAAAAGAAATGTCTCAAAGTGTAATTTCTTTCCCTAAAACATTTACAGATGTTAACTAGATTGCTAACGGTGTGAGATGTCTGTGGGCGGACATCTTCCTCCTTATCTGCTGTGTCAAAGAGGAAGATTTCTTTATTAAAATCAGTTCTAAAGGTAGTATCTTTTCCGTGTATGTCTGTGTGTATGGGGGTGGTGGTGTCTTTTTTTCTAAACCGCTTGCTGAACTGAAAGGTTTGGAGGTGTTTTTCTTATTGTTTCTTCTTTTTTTCTTTTCTTTTAGAAGTCATCTCCAGAGTTAGCCTGATTTAAAAGGTATTCAAAGTGGCTAAAAATGTCTTTGCTTAGCAGATTAAGAAGTATCCCATCTGAGCTGTAAAATAGTAATAATAATAACAACAATAACAACAATAATAAGAGCAGCAGCACTAGTAGTAGTAGTAGTGAAGCAAGTTCCTTGCTGTACTGGCTTTCCACCAGTACCTTTGCTAAGGGCTGCGAAAAGCATTTATGAAAGCCCGCTGGATGGCTGGGTAAGCTGATCTGCTTTAGGTGTACAAGAAACACAAGAGGGGAGAGCGTAAAAAAGGGATGAGCTTTTAGAAACGCTGGTCCCCAGGGAGACAAGGGGGGGTTCCTCGGCTGGCAAGGGAGGATGCTGGTAGCAGCACCTGCTGGCACAGTGCTGCCCATATACCAGCCCCAGCTCTGCTGCCCCAGCAGCATGGAAAGCCGTGCCCAGACAAGTGCTCCCTGGCTTGCACGGCCATGCCGAGCATCTCCCCGGTACCCTGCAGGAGGCTGAAACTCTCCTTCCAGACACACGCACAGTCCAGACACAGTTGTCAGGTTGGGCCTTTCCCCCCCGCCANCCCGGCGGGGCCGGGCACAGCCTCTCCCCCATCCCCCCCCTCCCTTTTTTTTTTTTTTCCCCCTTTTTGCAACCGGCTTTGATTGGAGCAAGACCCTGGGGTAAATCAGAGGAATTTCTAGATTTTTCTGAGCACTGCAAGCTCTCACTGTTTTCCGGTACCTACTTCCTGCCATATCTAAAATAACAGCAGCTGCAGGGGCCTGATAGAGAAGAGCTCCAGGGGACAAATTCTCACAAATGGGGTGGGAAAGAAAAAAAAAAAAAAAGAAAAAAAAAAGACAGTTATTAGGAGCCGATAACACACAGAGCCAGCATCAGATTCATTGTTGGAGCCGATAGCACTGTAGGCTGTGGATGTTGTTGTCAGAAGAAAACAAATCCTGTAAAATGGCCATGGGAATGATAAGTCTCCATGTTTGCTGGGATAACAGAGGTAGCTTTACAGCACTTGTCCTATTGTATGGAGTATCGTGCCTCGATTAGCTAATGTCTCCAAGGGCCAGATAAGCGAGGATGAATGTTCTGCCCTAGAAGCCTTCATGCTTTCTCTTTGTCATGGCTATCTATGGAGAGCTGCAACAGAAAGCTTTGCACACATAAAGAAAGGCCCCCGCTTCAGAGAAAAACATTACAGAAAATGGAAAATTGTTGAAATTATCCTATTTTCCATGGAAAATGCATGGTGCAGTGTTGTCACTGTCTCATTACAAGACCATATGAAAGAGTACAGCAACTCAAGAGACCTCCAAAACGGCACGAAGGGACGTTACATACCTGTACACAAACTACTCCAGGAGAGAAATTTCTCTTTCCTCCCGGCATAAAGGGGGACAGAAACAGGCATGGTGCATTCACCCAAAATATACTTATCCACTATTCAATGTGCAAGAACGTAGGGCTCCTTGAGACGCCTTTGGCCTAGGCCTTGTAACCAACACAAACATTGCTTTAAATATCAGCAACTCCAAACAACCAAAGTGAGGGCTCTTAAAACCCTGCAAGTCAGTCACACTACATGTACAATACAGACAGTATTTCAGATTATTGTATGTGTCATTAACCTTTACATATTAATGTAATATAATCTTTTACAGGTACCTTGGGAACTATAACTTGTGTCTGCATCAACTTTTGGGCCCTTAATTTTTCACCCAGTATTAGATTTTTCATACACTATTTTTTTTTAACATAGGACTTTTTTTAAGAGCGTTAAGTGATAGGTTCTCGTGATTGTAGGTTGGAGCCTGATCCGAAGAGCACAGAAGACAACAGAAGAATTCCTATTCACTTTAATGGGCTTCGCATCAAGTCATTATTAAACACAGGCAGATACGTAAAGGTGGTCTTCAAATGTACAAGGTACAGGTCTGATGGCTTGGCAGGAAAGAATCAGTAACTGCATTGTAAACACTCTATTTTGCTCATTATTCCCTAAAGATTATTTGAAAGGCTTTTATGTTGATATGCAAAAAAGGCAAGTAGATCTGTTGTCTTATTTTGCCTGAATTTTGATGCATACACAACTTCTCTGATGTCAGCAGACTTACTTCTGCTTCCAACCACATTTCTGTGTTCACTTCAATGTGTTGGCTTTAATGCATATGTGTGTGGGTAGAGTTTGATCTTAGAGCCCTACCCACTTTCTAGGGAATAGTGGAAAACCATACACAGGGTTTTAGTAGCCTGTGGTTTTTCTCTTTGAGATTCTAAACCAGTTCTCTAGGCCTAAAAATCCTTGCTTTGCTTGAGTACGCAGCTCAGCTGTCAATTTTTAATTGTTAAAACGAGATGATGTTCAGCGACTTGGTTCTCCCCATCCCCAAAAGAGGCTCCTTAAAACACGAATCATCTTTGGTTCATGTCCAGGTAATAACAACTAGAATTACACAAAGTGGCCAAGTTTAGACAGACTAGACAATATTCTAGCCTAAACTCATAAAACCTAAACTAGTTAAAATAATTTTTTATTAAAAAAAATCACCCTTGACAATATAAAGAAAGTGAATTTGTATTTCTGCAAAAGTAGAAGTAGTCAGAAAATATGAGGTACTGCCTAATCCTGTTTTAAGCACTGTTATGGCTCTGCTGTATTACATATGCTTATAGACTAGAACATTTATGGTAAACTGGTTAAGGAATTTGGGAGTAGGATTAATGAACTTTCCTTTCACACTAGACTAGATCAGATCACAGAAGGAGATCAATCTGTCATGATTCTCAGCTTTTGTTCAAGAAAGGCGAGCATAGCGAAGGTCAGAGACAGACTAAAGAGCAGCACTGCAATTATTTACTGACATGAGACTGGAAAGAATATCACATAGCTACATGGAGCATAACTTGGACTTTAGACACATAGGAAAGAATGGTTCATTTTATGCCACTAATCATAGCCAAGGATTAAGATATTTTGGAAAAGCCCTATTATTCTTCATTCTGCAAACCAGGATTTCATTATGGGTAAATCATGAAATTTATGAAGTCCATTCATACAAATTAATTTCCTTTCCTGATTTCCATTGGCATGTGAGATACAGATACATAATATAAATAAACGTCTGTAAAGGAAAAGAAAAAGATACACAGAAATGTCTGCTTGTACTTAAAAGTGGGGTAATCTCAAGTAAGGATGTAGCTAGAATAATCGTCCCTGCAGCTAGTACATTCATTCTTTAGTAAACAGGTTTAAGGCCTGAACAGGTAGAAATCAGTCCAGCTGCACTGCATCTACACGGATCTATGCTCTAGTTGTCTGTATCAAGAATAACCAAAGGTAAGTTCTCCCTCTCTAAGAAAGATGTTCATTTTGCAGCAGCAATGTAAAATCCAGATGTCTTTTCCACATTATGAGAAATATTCCTACTTAGACATCTTAAAGAAGAATTCTCGCAATCATTTTAGTGTAGCAAGGTGTGGGCTTTTCACCCTGCAGTGGTGCTTCCCCTCAGCGAAAGTTTTTCATAGGAAATTTAAATCTGTCTTCAGGCAACCTTCTCAACACCGACATTTTTCAGAAAATAGGCACAGGGAGGCGGCGGCCTGCATTTCTCAGGGGACCATGCACAACAGAAAGCATGATACAGCCTTGTTTGGTGTCATCAGCATCTGCCAGCTCCTTCCTGAAACAAGGTCTTAACTGGCAGCAGAGAAATTACATTGGTCATTGCAGAAATCCAGATTTCATCATCAGACAAACCATAACTATAGCCACTGGAAGATCAGGTACATGGCTGGCTGATCTCTAGCTGGCTGACCAAACATTTTTAGGGTCACAACTCACATGATCAGACATAGGCAGTCCTGTCTCCTACTACCTGCCTGACTAAAATAAAAAAAGACAGTAAGTTTGCTTCAAATTTCAAAAGCAGATTTCTTTCCTGAATACTCAACCAAAGAAATGGTCCAACCATTTGTAGATTTCTTGGAAGGAAATCTGGCATCTCTACCAAAAGTTTGCTCACTTTTCATACTCTCCTCTGTGCTGAGTACTCGAATCCGAAATATCCTTTGTAATAATAAAGTCTACCCCGCTGTTAGCTAATTGTACTGTTATACAAGGTCGCTCTTCCCGCAAAACAGTTTGATGGGGCAGAAGGTGCGGCCTGTGTGCAGCAGCCAGCAGGGCAGAGACTCTGGTACCAGATCTTAACAATCAACAAAAAAATTGATCATACAGAAATGTTTTAATTTTGTTGCTTCTCTGGTTTAAGATGGTGATATTCCCCACAAAATTCAGCAGTAGGGAAGGGTTTAGAGAGGATTTTTCTCTTTTAGTTGAGCAGATGATTTTTAAAAAAAAAATACCCGAGTGATTTTGGTCTGGAAACACTTACAAATTTTTGATGAGACACCATTCACTCCAGGTGCTTTTCCCAAGTTAATATTAAATATAGTGTTGGAAACTTCAGCAGATGTTCTAATTTTTTTTTAGTTCTTTTTTTTTTTTTTTTGCTACTACTCTGCCTTTATTGAAATAGCTGACTCTAATTGATTTTTTAATACAGTGATTCATAATGTGTTGTGAATCTTCTGTTAATTTACTTGCAACTGTTATTATTTCCCCTGATTTAACACATCCAGTTTTAGAACATCCATCGAAGTTGATGGAAAAATTTTTCATGGCATTTGGATCATACCCTAAATGTAATTTGAATGCCATCTTTCGAAAGTCGCAAAGTAAGGGGATTTCCTGTTTTATTCTTCAATCGTATAAACTTGAAAACAAGCTTTTATAAATCCTCCTCTGCCTTACTCATTCTAGCAGTAGTTTTTCCGAGTAATTTCTAATTGGGGAATTGATAGTATTTTCTGATTTTCTCATTTTTATTGAATGCCCTGTTACACTGCATGAGAAGACTTAAAACTGATAGGAAAATCTCTCACTAAGTTCAGGTGACGTGACTATATTTGCTCAAAGAGCACTTCCCACCCCCTTCTTTTCTACCGTATTTCTGAGTTTTTTGGGGGGTCCCTACACGACCTCTCTCCACACAGTGGTAGCACTGAAGCCCTTTCCTCACTCCTTAGAAAACTTGGCAATAGAGCATGGAAATAAATCCCAGGGTTATTTGAGGGTCCTGCACCAGTGGAGCCGGGCCACCGAAACCTCCTACCTCCACACAGTGCAGCCATCTCACTGCAGATCAATACAGACAAACAGATGGGCTCCTCTGACTTGAGTTTACTGCTCAGATACACTCTCTCCTCAGATATATATAATTTTAATGAGCACGTTACTCATTTCATCATCTCCTCTCATTGTTTTCTATACTTAAATAATTTTGGGGCAAAGTAAGGTATTCTTTACATACGCTTTTCCATGGCAGTCAAATCCTGGGCTTTTACTAATCGTTTGCACCACTTCAGTTTTAGAGAAACTCCTCTCTCTCACACCCACAGTCACCTTTTCCCCTCTTCTTCCAAAATTCATCTTTGCTCATCTGTTGGTTTTGGTTTTTTTTTTATGGGCATGTTATATTTAACCTTCCTCTCATTTCTCTTTTTCTCAAGACTTCTTTCACTCTAATTACACCACCAGGTAGTTTCACAGCCATACTCTAAGTCTGAAACTTTAGAACGCTTGCTAACCATGCTACAGCATCATGAGAAAGCTTCTATTTTTTTAGTATGTTCCCCAAATAGAATAAATGTATATACGCACATGCACTTGCTTGCACTGGTCACAAAGGACCCCAGTCCCCCAATGGTGCTGAAACCTTGCCAGGGAGCAGCCCCGTGCAGAGCCCCTCCTTCGACTGGGGGTTCTGGAGTCCTGTCACACAGATCTGCACCAACTCAGCTCAGGGTTGCAGCTATCTCTGGACTTGTAAACTAGCTACTAAAATAGTGCAAGAAGATGGTTTTGCATTAGCACATCCTTCCAGCAAACCTTTCCTTGACTTCATCACTGCTGGTTCCTCTTTGGGACTTTAGTTTACTATTGAAATAAAGTGAAATATCTGGGATATTGGATTGCAAAAAGGTAAGTCTAAACCCTCTGCAAAGGAGATGGTCACCTTTATCTCTACAATACTAGCTACGTGCCAAAAAGGGCATAAACCAGCAGTTTGTCTGGCAACAATGGAGGTTTGCAGTTTCCTCCCAAGTGGTGATCCAACACAGTACATCCAATTGTGAGTCTATGGTTTAAGCAGACTATAGTGGTGCTTGTCTGGCCTGTAAATATCCAGCCTGGGTTTCTGGATACAGTGGGAGAATTCCTGGAAAGTTGTTTTAGGCAGTCATTGCTGCCGTGTTTGTCCACTGATGCAAAAAGCATAGTCTCCCTATGGTTGATGGCACTTTCTGCCCTGGAATCAGTTTTGCTTCTTTTTCCTTTGCAATGAGGTCTTTCCTCATCTAACATACTGTCTATGTGGAACACAAAATAAGCAAAAATCCCTGAGAACTCTTTCAAAGTTACCTAGGAACTCAGGGACTGGAGTAGAGCAGCCATCTCCATCGCTGGTGGCCCCCTTTCAAAAAGCCTTTGTGCAGTGCCTGGAGGAGGTACATCTAGCCAGAGCTTGGACTCATAATTATATCTTTCTGCAAAACCTGAATTTGTGTTGCATCAATTCTAGCAACTTCAGGAAGTTCTAGCTTTTGACTGCTAGGGCCCAAGGGACAGCTCTGCATCATCTTGCACAACGGTTAACAGTTACAATGAGTTGGGGAAATTTCTCAGAAGAAAGAAAACAAACAAGAGTGTGCGTAACTGAAAAACATCAGGACCAGTTTTTCTGCTAACCTCTTTCTATATGACAGTTTCACACAGTCATTTTAGATTGAGAAGCACGTTTGAACCTCCCAGTACTACTGACTCATAGACATATTACTATAAGGAGAAGATACCTGGAGAAGTTGTTAATGGCTCATGCAGGTGCTCTGAGGTGAAAGCCCTCAAGTGAATAGCTAAGCCCAAGCGCAGCCCGCAGCACAGTGGAACGCAGAATTACAGAATCACAGAATGGTTAGAGTTGGAAGGGACCTTGAAGATCACCTAGTTCCAACCCCCCCCGCTATGGGCATGGACATCTTCCACTAGACTAGGCTGCTGAAAGCCCCATCCAACCTGGCCTTGAAGGAAGGGGATAAAAAAGCCAACTAATAGTGAAGAGATCATCTTTACCAGTTGCTTCAGTCTTCCAAAAGAATAGCTGGATAGAAAAAGCTCAGTTGCCTGAGAAACATTCAGCAGCAGTGACAACTGCAGCTCAGAGGCACGGCAGCAGCATGGAGCCAGATTTCGGAGCTGCAATGGGCAATTCAGTTCAGAAGCTACCTGTGCACAACAGAAGGTCCACAAGGTGCCTTCTCCACCTGACCTCATGCTACTAAAAGGTTTTACTCAACAGGCACCTGCAAGAAGAACTTCAAGGAAGAGAAAGAATTAGTATCCTAGGTCTTATAGCTCATTACATATATGTCTGTGTATGTGTGCACACATATATATGCACACAGATACTTTATGTGTGTATGGATTTGCATATACAGGATAGAAAAAAAACTTAAATATTCTATAGTTTTGTATTTTTGGAGGCTTCTCTTGTAACCCAAAATAACATTTTTTCTATTTCTTAAGCAATTTGCAGATTTTGCTTATGAGGTGGCAATGAAACATATTTTCCCTGAAGCACTAGAAAAAGAACTGACTGCTGCTCCCAGGGTATCAAAATGGATTTGCAATATACTGTAATACCTACTCTGCAACCCCAAAGATATCACAAGAATCACAAATGGAACAAACCTTCAGCCCTAGCTCCAGCAGAAATCTAAAATCAAGAACAATCTGGACAGTACACACATGAAGAGTCAAATCTTGTCTTCTGCATGCTCTTATGGCTGCAGAAGGGCCAGAATTAAGTAGAAAACCCATGCTTTAGTTGTGCAAAGGCAAGGCAATTGAGGAATGTTGTGCATACATGACGCTTGGATGACATGAGCTATAACTATATAAGGACCAAAGAATTTAATCCACTAATTATGGACTTTGATAGCCTGCAGCATTGCTTTTCAAGACTCTTCAAGTGCTCATATTGCAATTCATGTGCTCAGGGACAATACACTTCGGGAATTTTGATGCACTTGCATCACCATCTCACGTCGCTTTCTGATATTTGTCTTGCGGTAGGCTCCAAAGTGTGCAAAATGTAGAAGACTTACCAACAAAGTGAAGCCTGTAAAGCAGGCAGAGGGCTGGTCCAGCTTGCTGGTTTGCAGACAAACCCATCCAGGCTGGCCAATAAGAACCAGGACGATGGTTTTCCTACTGTATTTCTTACTCAATAATTGTTGCCAGGTATTTTCAGTGTCCAGACTTTGCAGGCTCCCTCAGTGACAGAGGAGGAGGGGAACATTTTGAGGGTCGGCTGTTTTTCATAAGCTTCCTCCTAGCCTGGAGATAAGCCTGGTGTGGAAAGCCCTGTGCCCCCTTTGGTTGCAATCAGCATTAGCTCCTTGGAGAAGAGGAAAGACCAGGAGCCAGGTTATCAAGCAGCCAACTCTCGAAAGCAATGGTCAAGCCACTATCAGGCCCATGACCGAGCCCTTGCCGCTGTCCCGCAGACGCAGATGAAACAATCAACTGTGCTGTGCAGAAATCTGCTAGCAAAGACTCCCTCTCTGCCTGTCTATCAGCGACCAGACTTCAATGAATGCAGCTATTATGTGTTTTAACTACCAGCCATACGCTTGGTCCTGTTCCCAACGAACCCAAAGGGAACGGTGTTATTGACTTAAGTGGGAGCAGAGGCAGGCCCTTAGCTGCTCTGTGATCTAGCAACACTACAGCTTGCTAGCGCTTAGCCAAGAGCGCTTTACGTGAAGTCAGGGAGTTTACTCATGAGAGCGCTTCCTCTGACACGTATGTGTTTGCTGGGCTGAGCTGGCAGCTTGCTTCAGCCCAGCTCTGCGGAGATGCAGCAGGGGTCTGTGTGATACTCTGCTCCCTGGAGAAGGGGGTTTTTCTATAACAACTTCCCCAGATTTGTTTTGCCAGGATGCGTTCAGGACACGAGAGCACGGAGGCCGTATATGAGCCACGAGGCCACACCTGACCAGCTAATGCAGAGCTCAGCAGAAACGTTTCAAACAAACAACATATTCCTAAAATGAATCGCATCAGAACAAAGCTTTCTCATGAAGCTTGTGCTTCTTCAAGCCACATATTTTCCTTGGCACTCCTCCAGGCTTAAAAGCAGATGTAAATGTTACCAAGGCTCAGATACAGCAACTTCTTCTCCCCTGATCGCCAAGCAAAACTTACAGAAAATAACTGACAAAACCTCTACCATTTGAAACAGCAATGCCAACAGCCATTACTATGGAAATAGGAGAATGAATCAGGCATGGGACTGAGAAGCGACTTCTTCTCCAGCTAATTGCACAGCCACTAGCAAGGCTGCGGCGTGAAGCTGGCTCTTAGCTGAAAAGAGGGGGTTCAACACAGCTTCAGCTGAACACTTAATGACTCAAAATGTTTAACGCAAAGGTGTGCATGCAGATGCACATGAAGCAAATGCGGTTTTCAACACTAAAAATACTCCGAAGTATCAAAACCTTGCAAAGCACTGCCTGCTGATTTCTGCAGCTTTCCCATTGCTTGGCCAGCCTCCTGCTCTCTCCGCCAGTGTCACTGAATGAAGCTGGAGACACTCATGACTTCTCTGAAGGGACCGGACACTTTCCTGAAAGCCTGAGACTCAAGGACCTCCCTGGAAACCTAAATGCTGATGTTAGAAGAAAGCAAGGTTTGCTGCTGGATTTCACAGCATACTGCAGCTAAGAGGTAGGCTGGTCTGCTTTGTGGGCAATTGCACACCTGGGACTGGAGAAAACCAGGAGTGACACCTAGTCTGGTCAGCAGCTCTTCTGGGAGCTTTCTTCTGGTGGGCTTCCCAGGAGACCCAATTCAGCAAACCCGCTAGAAACAGCAAAACCCAATCCTGCGGGTGTGAAGTTTCATGTAACAGGATACTCCTCAAACCCAGATGTGCAAGTCCACCAAAGGTCTGACTCGAATGCATTACTTCAGTCCTCCCTTACTCATCGCGTAGAACCCAAGCCCCAAATGTTAACGACTCAGCATGTTTTATCACAGTAGCATGTACACTTTCAATCATCATTAGAGACGAGGAGGGTCCAGGCTCAGGCACCATGCCAGATTAAGTAAAACTTTCCATGAGGAAAGCTATTTGTTTTCTCCCAGAACTACGAGGCTTGGCCAAGAGAGAGGGAGGGAAAAGCTTGCCCAAGCCAGACCGACGTGTAGACAGTGTTACTGGACTTTGCAGCCTACCTGCGTGTTGTTCTAATGACATCTGGACTACTGGAAATCACTGAGCGCACTCAGGAGTTTTCAAAGGCATAATTGTGGCAGCAGCAGACTAAACTTAATGCCTCGAGAGCCAATCGCTTTAATCATGAAGCTGAGATGTATGAAAAAGGATACATTTCAGCGAAAGAGTAATTCTGTCTGCTATGGTTCCTGTTCAAATAAACTATATCACCAAACCACGTGCATTTGAAGAATATAGAGGAGTGAAAAAAAAGAACATATGGTATAGAGGCAAAAAACTTTCACATATACTGTATAGGAGATATATGGACTTGTCAGACATCTAACAGTTCAACACTGTAAGCAATTCATGGGAATGACATTAGCAATAGCTCATATTACATCCAGGAGTTACAGCTTTTACTGCAAAAGTTATTTTTAAAAGAGCCATGTTTAAAATGAAATGGCTGGCAGGGCTGCAGCTTTCAGTAACACTTTACCTGTGGTTTTGCCACTTTTACATACTTATTGGGGGCTTAATGCTCCCAATTTACCTTTTCAGAGTAAAATAAAAGTTGCAATGAGTGCATTCATTGGCACGGTGCTATAAAACTCACAGCTGTGCAAAGACAATCACAAGAACAAAAGTCTCCTTGTTTTAAAAAAGATGATGATGTGGTTCTGATACTTTCTGTTAGCCACATATTTAAACATCAGACACCTTTGTTTATGGCCTATGTATTTTCATCTTACTACAAAAAAATTTATAGATCTGGTCAAGTCAAGATCAGGATAGGACCTTTATGAAAGCGCCCGTGTGGACAGGAGGAGGCTGAATTAATATACAAAACTTCAGACAAGAGATCTGTCTTTCAGATATTGTTATTCCAGTTCTGACTCCTACACAGGACTCGGGGCATTCTGGAAAACAGTTTTTTCAATGGTGGGTGGAACCCTGGCCCCACTGCCGGCAATGGGAGCGTGCTGCCAATTTCAACGTGGCTGGGACTGCATCTCAAAAGTTGAGATTAGAACCCAGGCACAGCCCGAACAATCTGAGATCTTCTTCAGCTTCAGCACTCAAGCATACCGTGATTAAAGAATCCCCCAGGATGCTGCTTTGCTTTCAATTAAAAACTGTTTTTGTAAAGTTCTGTGCATTAATGGATCACATAATGGGATCACAGCATGTACAATACACCTTGAAATCTGCTGAGAGCATGTCATACATTTTTTCCTGTTGGTACCAATGTGTTTCCCCCTTGCTTTTTTGAAATAGCTCAATTTTCATCTGTAATGAAAACTACTTTCTTTGATGTTTCTAACGGCAGGAAATAATTTCACAACTGAGTGTCATTCTGCTGCAGGTAAAAAACGTAATAGCTTGTGAGAGTGCCAGATACAACCTGAAAAATGTTTCTTGGCATTAGCATGCCTAATTGAACTCTCTCCTTCCTGGTGAAATAAAGGATTTGGAGCTCAGTTCTGTGTTCCACCCAGGCTACACTAGGTCCAGGAAAAGGAAACGGGGATAAGGAAGGTGATTTCAAGTCACCTTTAGCATCTCCTGTTGTGAGCCTGGCCAGTTCCCAGCTGCCTGAACATCCTGAAAGCTGTGTGAACTTACACTCCACTGCCTCTGGCTTGGGGTTTCTTCTACCACTAAGCAAAGCAGCTAAAATTTGGAAAAAATATCTGAGCTGCCCTGGTTAACAGAAAAGAAGCAGGATTAGGTCAAGAGAAGGCTAGCACAGCTTTTGACCTAAGTCCTAGTTAGAGGGCCGGAGAGATGAGCACATTCAAAAGTGAGATATAAATTAGGTAAATTTTCATAACCCCGTGAGACAACAACTGGTTCAAGGGACCAGGAAGAGTTCTCATCAGCCTTTAGCTTCCCCTAACTGGCCATTTCTTCACTAATTCCACTCTATACCTCAAAGGGCTGTACAGCACATTAGATTCATCAATCCCCAAATAAAATATTTTCTCTTAAGAGCAATTACTGCATGGACTTGTACTGAAGAGGTCCCTCAAGCCTGCCTGTGTAAGGATTTTCCATGAACTCTACCACTCTAGCACCCCCCGCTACTCCCATGTTAGATCTGAAAGGGGCATGTCACGTAACCTTCGCTGTCTAGGGCAGGGGTGGCACAGGCACATGGAGCCACCGTTAGCCCCGGTGTGGTCTGCCAGGGTGCCCCAGCGCCCTGCAGGTTGCTGCAAGAGCTTCTGCCAGGGAGGACAGGAAACACCCCCTCTCCTGCAAAGAACCATGGGCTCCTAGGGAGGACCAAAACCAGGATAAATGTCGCATTTCAACCGCTTTTAATCAAATCTTACTGCGAAAGCAGCAAAGGGAGTCAGCCATGATCTTGGCTAGGAGATTGAACTCCGAATTATTCAAAACAAATGCTGGTATACAAGCCAGATACCTTTTAGTATCAAGAGCACAGCCATAATATATTAGGTATCACTTTACGGGGTGATTTTTAAATACGTTATACATGTTGAATCATATATTCACATACTGAAATGGACAGCACTTTTAATGAGTAGCCCAGGTGGCTAGTGTAGATTTTGATCTAAAACAAGATTGCCAAGACCAAAATGTATTTGCCAAAATGGAAGTCTCTTTGGGTGCTCCCTTTATATCACTTCAGCTGCCCAGTATTACTGAAGCAGAAAAATGTCATATACAGGATATATATTTATATAAACTCACTGACTGCTTTTTCCATCTATACTCTGCAGTATAGATGGTCTATATTTGGAGATACTCCAGACCAAAAGGAATGAACATCGCTTTGATCCCATAAGCTGAAACTAAAAAATTTCTGTTTATACCTGGTCCAAGATTGCTATTATGTATATTATATACATAACTCAAACCTCCCCGAAGTGGTAAACAATCAACCAAAATTTTACCAAATATAATCTGGCATAACCAGTTAGATATTGTATTTGTCTGGTAGTCCCGTAAGTATGTTAGATGTCTATACCTCACACTTCATTAAGTACTCTCAAGTAAACCAGGAGGTATTAATAGCTACAAGAAACCGTGAAGATACACTTTTTTAATGGAGTGATGCTTTGAGAATTTTATTTTTAATGTCATTAAAATATTTCATTACTTTTAAATTGCTTTAGGGATGAAGGAAAGAGTTGGTATACTTAGAGTAGCAGACAAGGAAAGGAGTCAAGTACATAGAACCATAGAATCATAGAATTGTCTAGGTTGGAAGAGACCCTTGGGATCATCGAGTCCAACCATCTACCCTACTCTACAAAGTTCTCCCCTACACCATATCCGCCAACACCACATCTAAACGTCTCTTAAACACATCCAGGGATGGTGACTCAACCACCTCCCTGGGCAGTCTATTCCAATGCCCAACCACCCTTTCTGTGAAAAATTCTTTCCTAATGTTCAGTCTAAACCTATCCTGTTGGAGCTTGAAGCCATTCCCTCTTGTTCTGTCGTTAATTACCTGTGAGAAGAGACCAGCACCAACCTCTCTACAGTGTCCTTTCAAATAGCTGTAGAGTGTGATGAGGTCTCCCCTCAGCCTTGTCTTCCTCAAACTAAACAGTCCCAGCTCCTTCAACCCCTCTTCATATGATTTGTCTGCTAGGCCCTTCACCAGTTTCGTTGCCCTCCTCTCCACTCGCTCCAGCACCTCGATATCTCTCTTGTACTGCGGTGCCCAAAACTGGACACAATACTCGAGGTGTGGCCTCACCAGTGCTGAGTACAGGGGCACAATCACCTCCCTACTTCTGCTGGCCACGCTATTTCTAATACAAGCCAGGAGACCACTCTGGCTTTCATATTGTTCACAGGTGCAAAAATCGAAAAAATACTGAAAAAAAGTTTAAATCATGCTGTATGAAGGGATCTGATCTGAATCAGTGAGACAACAAATTATAAAGAGGTAAAGCAGCGCTCTATTTTAAAAAAAGAATAACTGTCCTTACTCACAGGTATGATTTGATATTCTGGTTTTCAGAATGTGGTCATAAAGCACAGATATCCCACCTGCTCCTCCAACAAGGACAACACTTAAAGATGGATATGATACTAACAAGAAAGAATGGCAATGACTTGAAAGTTCCTATTCCAAAAAAAATCAAGCACATGAAAAATGAGTTGCTCCTATTCAGTATGAGCCACTCTGCAAAACCCATTCTCCCTTATTCCACAGTTACGACCAGAGGTCTGAATGGAACGGCACCAGGTACAAAGGCATTGCATATGTGAGTTCTTTGCCTTTTCAGTGCACACCTCAGTGAACAGCACCTACCAGGACACCAGAAGCAATTACTGGTGGTTTCCAGGCAGTCACCATAGCGGGCAAACTGCCCTTTGAGACTGTGCAAGGAAGCCCAGATATCATCCTTCCATAACTAATAGGTTAGCACAAGAAGGGGATTTTTTTTACTGAGACAGGATGAGTTGATTAGATAGTTGCCGGGGACGATAAGATGACATCAGATGTGGCTTCAAGTCCTGCTTATTCTGGCCTATGGGTGGGCTGCTGCCACCCAGAGCTGTCCCGCTGCTCTCCTT
Organism: Ibidorhyncha struthersii; assembly: GCA_013398815.1. Lineage (NCBI taxonomy): Eukaryota > Metazoa > Chordata > Aves > Charadriiformes > Charadriidae > Ibidorhyncha > Ibidorhyncha struthersii. Next base: position 435,942 of record VZSZ01000677.1, read on the forward strand.
GACCTGCAGCAACCGGCTTTCCTGCCCGTCTCATGGGCTGGACCCAGCTATTGGACCTGGGGGATGTGGTTCCACAAGCTGACCCAGTGGAAAACTATGTGGGTTTTGCTATTTTTGGCAGGTTAATTTTCCATTAGCCCACTCTGCCACTCCATAATCAATTGATATGACTCAAAGGAAGCAGCAAGAACATGTGGCTAAGGGCAAGATGGATTGAGGCCACCCTTTCCATGGGAGCCTGCAGTTACATCAGATTAAATGTAATGTGAAACCAATGTCTGCACTGGTGGTGGTAAGGCTGCCTCTATGACATGCACATAGCATAGACCTAAATGGGCTTCCAGCCTGACTCACAGCTTCACGCTCCTGTACCGTGTGTCTGAGACATGCCGGGGCTCTGCATGGTTTAAACAGAGGGTCTTGGCCAGCACAAGTCCCACAAGACATGCTCCCTGCCTTCAGCCCCTCTGCCACACTTTCTCTCTGGACTGCCCAAATACTGAGACAAATAAGAAGACAGCAGTAGTCCACTCCTTATTTCTACCAGGACTTCATTTTGTCAACACAAAACATAGAGTAGATGATCTTTTCTTCACACAGTGAGATAAGGCGTACATCGGAAAGGGAAGCTCACATGGGTTACGCTCCATCAGTGTGACTCCTGAGACAAACCTACATACCAGTTTAGGCATAGAAAAGGGACTTCCTCTGGTTACCATTTCTGATTACCACCCTTAGAGGGAACTGGTGATGTTTAATTTTTTGGAACAACCTAAATTAATTTTTTTCTATTATATATTGTTACCATGCTGTTATGTCTGTGAATTCTTTCTTGGTCTATATCTCTTGTGGTCAGCCACAGAACAATTTTGATAGCCCGCTGGATGCCAAAGGGAAGTATATCTGCATTTTGCTAGCCAAAGAGATCTTCAAAGTCAACTTTAAGCATCAGTGCAGATGTAGATGGTGGCTTCTACAATTACTTATGATTATCTATCAGAGGACTGGTGTGCATGTGTGTCCACAAGAGGGGGTGGAAAAGAGATGGGGGTAAAGACTAAACTATTGATGCTTTGTCAGAGAGAATAAGCATTGCTGAAAAAAATAAAATCTCTTTCTCAGATCACATGGTAGCAAAGTTCCTCTGTTCCTCCATGAAAAATCTGAAGCAGACATGGCTGAGGAGCTTCACTCTTCATCCCTGAGCAGCAGTCCCAACTTTCCAGCAAAGATCAGCCAAAGGCAACTTCCATAGTACTGTCAGAGAAGTGGTTGCTGGATTTTGGAGAGGTAAGGCAGAAAGTCTGCCCATTTCTTGTGCTTTTCTGGAAAGACAGCTATAGACTAGCTTTAGATTTTGTCTGTATTCTCTTCCTTCCACAGATAACTTCTGGTTTCTCTCAAAAACAAAATTTGGGCACGGATTTTTGTTTTGGTTTGTGTGCATTTCTTGCTTGGTTTGTTGAAATCTTGCTCCTTGCAGCATAGATATGTGGTAAAAATGCATGCTATATGAAGAAAACCCTGTCACAAAAGATGTGTTGTGCAAAAATTTAGTGAACTGAACTCCTAATTAGGAAAAATTCCTTAGACCTGTCTATCATGTAACCAATAATAACTTCTGTTAAGAAAAATCATTTTCCTAGAGCTGAAAAGCAAAAGGCTGCTGCTACTCAAGCTCCAAAACATTCATTTGTAATCCTAATTCAATGAGTATCGTGCTGTTTAAAATAGAATGACTAAATGTCCTTTTTTTAAAAACAGTACAATGAATTGCCTTTAAATGCTCCCCGAAAGACAATCACATTCAGATGTTCCTTGGCACCAATTAGTTTCAATGCAGCATTTCAAAGGCATTTCTTCTTCAAATAGCATGATATGTTATATAAAGTTATGTGGCTATTGGAAGGGAGCTCACGTACTGCATTAAGGTGAGAGTCCAGAATACTACTGGTACACTTAGCAGCAAGTGCTAAATCACAGTTCAGTGAGGTCACATAATCAAATTCCAGATTATCCCTTTTATTACGTTCGGCTAATAAATCTTTGGAAACTAGAGCCTGACAAGTTCATCACAGCATTTTAACTTTTCAGTGGTGCGTGTAGAATACATATACACATAGAATCTTACAAAAGCAAAAAAAAAAAAAAAATCAGCAGCAAGTCCACAATGAGAATGGAAGAAAAAGTAGTCTTAATGTCATATGCCACCAGACTGAAAAGGTACGCTGCAAGATGTGCCTACATTTTTAATTTGAACCTCCTCAACTGAAGCAGAGCAGTTTATCATTTAGTTCCAGTGAACAGATTTGCACATCAGACGTTTCACTGCATTGTGGATGGGACAACGTTAAATATGTGTTCACAGCAGTTCCACAGGTCGCTGGCATGGGCCAAGACCATAAGCCCAGACTATACAGTTAAGATTATTGCAACACAGCTATCGATCATGCAGCTAGCTCTACAGTAACTAACAGCATTTAATGCCTAGGTAATACGGTTTCATTATCGCATACAAAATTAAAGAGACCCTTCCTGTATAGAGACAATCCAAGCAAAAGTCCTCACCATTCCACCAGGCTGTTAATTGAACTTTTTTCCACCAGGATTCAAAAGGAGGAGGGGGTTAAGGGAACTCACTGATATAGCAACATGGTTGAACACAAACCTATGCTGCAGAAGACTTACCATCATCCAGGTACATCTGGTCCAATTCCTCAGGTTCTCGCTTGATCGTTACAGGAATAGGGGCCAAATTATGATTACTTTCCTCATGCAACTCTGGCAATGACAGTGGTTGGGTTGTTGGAGACTCATTTCTGTGAACCTTCGGCAGTTGCTGCTGCTGTTGACCCATTATGGATGAATGTGTTGGACTGCAGGACTGCAAATAGGTTGGCTCTTGGGTAACAGATGGAACTGGAGAAGAGGGACTGTTGGGATAGAGTGTTTGTTGATAACCAAGGGGACAGCTACTGCTCAGATGTTGACTCACCTGCGGCTGCAGCATGATGTGAGATGATTGCTCGGGGGAGCTTGGGTGCACAACTATAGACCTTGGCACTTCCTGTATGGTGGGGACACCTCCAGTGGGCTGCTGAAGTCCAAGGTGACTGTGGCCCGGGTTGGGGATGCACTTGTAAGGAGAGGATGAAAGGTCATGCAGCTTGGGGCTTGCGTTGGGAGAGGGTGACATCACGGCGTTTCTCTGCTGACAGGAGGCAAAGCCAGCCACGAGGCACGAACCAGGATCAGGGGGCATCATGATCTGCTGGCTGTAGTATGGTTTAGAGAGAGGGCTTAAGCCTTGGTTCATTGGTCCACAGGTTTGAGCAGGCTCATAGTCATCTGTGGGTTCTGTTTTTATAATTGGAACTGTTAAAAGAAAAAAGTTTTACATAAACATGAGTTGCGTATTGGTATGATCAAGTTGGCTTGTGGCTAGGATACCCTTTGCAAAACAAACAACGTCTTGAATAAGACTCTGTGTGTCTTTTGCCTAATTCTCCCACCCTATAAAAAAAAATGAATGAGTCATCAGCACAAGAAAGTCACAGCTGGTTCTAATATTGAAAAGGACTATTTTTTTTGGACTCTCCTTCAGCACTAATGTGCTATAAAAATCTATTTGCAAATAGCTGTGCTTCAGTGGAAGCTTTGGACCCAAGGGCTCCATGGATTTGTAGTAATCAAAGAATTTTAACTTGGATATACTACTGCATTTCTACGGCTACTGATGGCCCATTTGATAAATGTCTGCACATTCGGTAAACTGGAGCATAATAAGGTAGAGATGGGACTTTCGGAGTTCAGTGAAAGTAAAATTTCAAAGATACATGACAAACTACTATGTACAAGAAGTTTTCAATTATGAAGGTATTTTTGAAAGAGCAGGACTTCATTTATTTAGTTTTTACATGATTGTTTAATCTTAGTAATCAGCAAATGGGTGTAAAATATTCAGTAAGTTGCACCCAACTCTCAGTGATTCTAAGTTGGATCCAAACTGCTAATGCCAGCTCCTAAAATGTTACCTCAGTCTCTGGCTACCAAGAAAAACAGACTCCTATTCTAGACCTCTGCTTGCTCTACCCATTGTCCCAAGAGGCTCTAATTGAGCTGTCAAACCATGTCTCTGAATACCACCAGCATGTGGATAGAAGGACTGTCTATGAGCATCAGCTCAGTCATGACAAATGTAGAATTGCTTTCTCAAATCAAAGAAGAGATCCTTCCTCAAATCAAAGTGTCTTCTTCACATTGGTTTTCTCTCTCAAATCAGAGAGAGGTGCTTTTGCTGCTTCTCCTACAACATATGCAGTGCATGGGTAAAAGACATCCGCTTTCTCTGCCAGGATAATTATAAATAACAGGGCCAAGCTAGTCTGTAGATGTATTTTCTCTAGCCAGATGCAACTCTAATGCATACAACAATTGAGTATGGATGCACAGTGGCACCTTCTTTCCCCAAAAGAGATCCAGAGGAACTGTTGCCACTTGAATGTGCTGTTTGAAATTTACAGTGAGACCAGAGAATATCTTTCAGAATATCAAAATAACTGACCCGTTGTGGCACAAAGTTATTGATGAAACATCTTTGCACAACTCAGCTCAGAGCACATGCATGTTGCATGAGTGTCTCTGACTGTATTTTTATTTGCATGTGTTTTACAAAAACTCTTCTACATTCTCCAGCCATTTACTATGTTTGTGTATGAGTTTTCTGAACCCCTAAAAATGCATGTGTGCATGTGTACATATAAAACCTCTTTTAGCACTCACAAATTTTGCTGCTGGTGAATGCACTTCACTACCCTTGTTTTACAGTGCCCTCGTCCCTTGTTAACTTTGCTCCTTTTATGTTCTTTTACATATAGATGCTTGCAACACTTGTTTCAAGATTTCTAGCACCCCTAGTAAAAACATGTCTATATATGTAACAGATGCACAGGTGCTACTCAAGACAAATGTGCTAAGGATAATGGACTGTCATTGGATTCCTCATAATCTTATTTTCACCTGCTCGTGTGCTGCGCCCTGGCTAGGAGGGCTACTAACGCACTTGGTTGCAGAGAAGCAGATTCCAGGTTCAGTGACAGCTTTACAAAACCAGTATCACACCCTTTATGAAAATGCGAGACCAAAGAAACGCACCTAGATAAACATAGCAGCTCAGATATTGTAAGAAAATACCTTTAACAAGTTCCTGAGCTAGCAAATATTCTCACATGTTTTATATTAGGTTCACTGTGCTAGCACGAACCACAGCACAGCTGGAAATATGATGGTTGTTGAACACTGAATTTTCCCAATATATCACTGTTATAGAAACACCTGTACTAAATAATTCCAAACTCAACCACTGGCAATTCGACTCCAATAAACCCTGGAGTTGTCTGACTTGTTATAACCTAGGGAAGGGTTATAGCCCTGGTGGCAGGCTGTAGGCTTTAAAGAGGGCAGGTTCCTGATCTGGGGCTGATTTTTCGCTGTAGCTCTTCTACAGCACATCTTTGCTGCTTGGTTTACCAGGCACTTTTTTGTCACTTCACTTTGAATTTTTTCTTTACAAAAGCAATGCCATGGGGTCTATTTGGAAAACTTATTACTGGCCATGAACATTGGGAACCTGTTTTCATATGTTAGTACACTGAATTACACCTGCAACCAACAGAGGATACCCAGTAAATCCTACGCTGGGCGAAGGATTGATGGGCAGGAGGGACTCTATTCCAAGCCTGTTAGTCCAAAAACTCTCTTGAACATGGTAACACTAACCAAGGACGCTTCTGGCTGCCCATAAATTCAGAGTTCAGAGCCAAAATAGAGACTGGTGTTAACTACAGGACCAGTCAGGGTAAGTCACGTTAGCATGTTTGCCGATGGCAGGCTGGTAGCCAGACAGGGAAACAAGAAGGAGGGATATGAGATTGAGTGGGACCTCCATTTTATTTGACAACTGTTTACATTGTCCCCTTGTATTGCTCGGAACTGATAGTCCTGAGCATCAGTTATTTCACATAATGGGAAACAAATTGTCTTTAAATGGACAGATACTACCTGCACTTAGGCTTAGAGGTGTCTGAACTTGTTCAACTTAATTGTCTCCATTACCTTTTTCAATGTATTTCTTCAATACAGTAAAAATGTCTCTCCTTGCTACGCATACATATATTGTTTGTATGCATAACTAGAATATGGTGGTGAAGGGATTTGTATCTGACTTTTCAGTGCTTTGCCATTTGTACAGCCGTTTAACACTGTGCACAGTGAACATACAGATCTTAACAAGGTGGGATGGCAGCCACTTACTCCCCTTTAAAGTGTAAATGTCTTCACAGGGTACCAGCTTGGAGAAGGAAGCTCCATAGGAATTTTTTTTTTCCCCTGGAGAAACCATTACTAATGACCCAGATGATCTGGAATCAGACCTGCAAAGCTGAGCATGTCAGCAGAAAGGTAAGATATTAACACTTCCCCTTCTGGCTAAACCTTAACTTTTGTATTTTATATGAATAGCTGTATTACTTGACTTGTGGAGGACAGATATACCACAAATTGCTACATTATACCAGTTAGCAGTTTATTTATGACACTCTATCCTGTATCTCCTTCTCTCCAGCCTGCATAACTTCACCAAATGGAGTAACAAAGGCCAAAAATCTTTGCCTGTGTTTGTATTTCCAAATTCAACTCAAACAAGTTGTAGGTCTGACCTACTGGTCATTCTGAAAACACTTTGGATGTGTCGAAAGTTGGTCTAAATCACCTTATATTCTTTCTTTAAAAGGGCAACCATTTACTTCCGCTTTGCAAAGGACTGCAGGCAGGAGCTGTGGGTATTTCAAGGCACACCTCCTGTAACCAATGCAGGAAGAGCCTGTACCTGAACTCACTGGCTACCCACTTATCATCACGGTGTCTATGGCGTTACTGAAACAAGTTAAAGTACTTGCATGGAATAAGGCTACCAGTTCCTCACACACCCTACCCACTGTATCACTGACTTTTGGGGGGCTGAGATCCTCAGCTGGGGGGAGCAGCTGCAGCTGACGTAGAGCAGCTGAGGACACAAACCTTACGTGCCCACCTTCACCATTTTCTCCTGGGCAGGAGGCCAGTGGCTTCCTCCAGAGCAGCCAGGGCTGATCACCAGCCAGCCATAGACTAGTGTTACCACTTACCTATTGACTCATGCTTGACTAACTGCACATCTTTACAGACCTGAGCTAGAAAAAGAGGTTTCATTCTCAAATACATCCCTATGGGGGCACGGCAAGCTAGCTGCCATAACACATATCCATTTCCATCGTCACTCACTTGCACAAGTGAGTATTTCCCACAGGGAGATGAGACGTGATACAAAGAGTACAGTTAATTTTCTCAGGATTAATATTTAACAGAGAACAGTATTAGCCTGACTAACTTCTAGCTCAAATATTACAAATCTTAAATGACTTGGTAAAAACCTGCCAGCTGAAAGAGACACTCCTAGTCACAGAGCAGGCCTGGACTGGCAATTAACTGGAAAGCCCTACAGCTGTTCAGAATCTGTAAGCACTTTTAGCAGAAACCGGACTATTTCTTAAATTCAGCAGAGCCATATCAAATGGCAACAAGCATTCTGTCTCAAAGCTGCTCCGCAGTGCTGAGATAACACCCAGTCTTGCAGACTCTCAGCTGGCTAGAATGAAAAATTGTGACTGAATTTGCCATACACTGAGATTTGCCAATAATAAATTGCAGCAATGAAGCCAGAATTTGTGAAATTGTAAACAGAAAAGATGATGCGGTTTTTACATACACTCAGACGCAAAAGTAATGTTACTCGTTTAAGAGACCCTACTCTGCTGAAGGATCAGGCTCTTGCCATAAAAAGGAAAAAATGAATGCAAGTTTGGTTTGTATGGTCAGTTTTTAAATGCTTGTTACTTCACAATGCATTAGGCAATTCTAAATAGTCCTTGATTTTGAATATTAAAATATGACAGAGCTCACAGTTCTAAATTAGTCTGATAAGCAACTTAATCTGTGCTAATTGGTTTTCAAGGGTTCGATGATGCCTTCTTAGACTCTGGACTCATGTCATTATGTCATCTAATTTAATATGAAGTTCTGAGAACCGTGCATTGGCAGCAGCCCTGGCTATAAATCAAAGCTTCTTACTCAGAGAGACCAGGGTTATGACATCATACCAAGGCACTGGGTGGAAGACAATGGTCCTTCTGTGTGGCTGTGAATCTGGGAGAAATATTTCAGCCAGTTCTGCAAGCCTACATTTAAATGAAAGGCCTTTCTAGCAGGTAAAAAGTTAATATATCAAACCTTGAAGAAAAATAATAAATCATGCACATTCAGTAAAGGGAGTCAGAAAGTGCTTAAATATAAATTATATGTATTTTTTGACAATTCTAACAAGTCTGTTTGCTTTTACACTTTAGCAATCCAGATGGGTTTTTAAAACTTTTTTTTGGGTGCTATTAAAAGTATGTGAACTAAGAAAATATAATCATATAAATTAAACAGATGTTTATCCTGATTAACATTAAACTAACAAATTCCCATTTCCACGTAAGTATTATCAATGCATACATTTATGGCCCTATAATATATTTATTTTACCCTTAAGTTTGATTGAACCTATCAAACGAGACAGCCACCTTTCACGGTGCAGACTGTGATGTAGTTCCCTGGCACTGGCACACAGATTTTGGTTAGCATGTGAACATCAAAACACTACTTTTTTCCTCATGTGCACACACACGTTTCTTCAACTTTTGGACTATACGTCTCGTAATTGGTAAGAATTTGGGATGAGACTTTCAAGGAGGGTCGAGGAGTTAGGTGGCTAAATCTCCATTACTGAGCTGAGCTCTGAAATGCCATTTGTGCCTTCAAAATCCTCCCTTGTCAGTCAGTCTTGAGCCAGGCAGCACACCCTCCTCACTGCGAGACAAAAGTTCCTTCAGAAAATGCTGCGCAGGTCACCCCAACTGCTGCCACTGCTCTGCTGCTTACTGACCAGAGACACATTTAGGGATGTGGACACATCTCCATGTACAGTTTACCTACTCTGGATTCATGCGAAGACAGAATCCTGGCTGCTGCGGCAGCATCGGCTGGATCCAGCAGGCTTGAGCTGAGCAAGGACCTCACCCCTCATTCTGACTCTGAAGCAGTCTGGTGTTGGGGAGAGGCAATGGGCTGGCTGCCCTCAAAAACTATAATCCCCCTGTTTTGTAACAACAGAACAGCAGTGGCCAAGCAAAACTTTCTGAAATGCCCTGCCAACATATCTGCAGCAGTGGTAATCTCAGTGACAAGGGATGGGCACTCAACCCCAAGGATCTCCTAAGAATCATAGAATCATAGAACTGTTGAGGTTGGAAGGGACTTTTAAGATCATCAAGTCCAACCATTAACCTAACCTGACAAAACCACTTCTAAACCACATCCCCAAGTACCACGTCTACACCTGCAGGGATGGCGAATCCACCACCTCCCTGGGCAGCCTATTCCAATGCTGGATAACCCTTTCAGTGAATTTTTTTTTCCTAATTTCCAACCTAAACCTCCCCTGGCTTAACTTGAACCCATTTCCTCTTGTCCTATCACTTGTCGCTAGGGAGAAGAGGTCAGTGCCCATCTCTCTACAACCTCCTTTCAGGTACTTGTAGAGAGTGATAAGGTCTCCTCTCAGCCTCCTCTTCTCCAGGCTAAACAGCCCCAGTTCCTCAGTTGTTTCTCATAAGACTTGTCCCCCAGACCCCTCACGAGTTTTGTTGCCCTTCTCTGACAGTCACTACAGGGGCTTTTGCAGATGCTGTCCATGAACTGGATTTTTTTCCCTAGGCACCAATTCAACCAAAACATTTTTTAAAGGTCAAGCTACTATCAAGCCTTTGCCTTTTAGTTAATAAAACCAGAAGCACAGTGACTCAGAAACAAAGGGAGCCTCACGCTACCAAGCAGCTTGTAGGCAGCACACATGTGCAATTGCAGCTTTTATCTACGCAAGTATCTGAACTCACTCACCCTCTCTTTCTAGTACACTGCTACTGGTACTGCTCATCGGGAGGGCTACCTCTAACACATGCCTGCCTGCTCTCTTTGGGTTTATGTGTGTATATTTTTATGGGATCAGATGCATATGTACAGTCTTACACAAGAATAGCCTCCAGGTAGATGGAAGCCTTGCGCATACTTCTCAGCCTATAATCTTGGACAGTGCCATTATCCGATTAGAAACTGCTTTCCAGCTAACTCATTTACTAAATGCTTTTCAACAGCTGTTAAACTATTAGGTTATTCAACGCATATTTATGAGACAGAAGATTATATATAGTAGCTTGGTGCATACACTGTTAAACTGGGTGAGTGGGAGTGGAAAGTAGGTGGAAGGCATTTGGGTTGTGTTAGTACAGAAGACACGCATTACCTTTCTTTCAAAAGAAAAGGGGAAAATTCTTAAAAGGCGCGATTCATTTTCCATCATAACATCTTATTAAATCTACAGTGTTGAAAAGGATACATCAAATCCTGTATGCCTGCTTGGGCTGCTCTACGGCTGCTCCCATGGCGCAGCACCGGGCTCTACCACTGCCTTCAGCTGGAGGTTTAACTGTGCATAACACCCAGGCTGCACCGGCAAAGGCTTTCTACATCATTTTTGTCAGAAACGTTAAAATTCACTGGGGTGAGGTCTTTTTTGACGATGTGGCACACCATTACACCACCAGCACTGACATTACTCCTGCTCTCCCAATGAGGGGAGGAGAACAGGAAAGTCGGGGCTGCAGGCAGGGGTCCCGCAAGGCAGCACCATGGGGGCAGCCCGACACTCCTCATCCCTGGCAGTCCTGCAGAAAGCTCTGCAGGGACAGGCTGGCAGGAGGGCAACCTTACTGTGCCAGTCCTACCCCCAGATCATTCCTCTCTGGAGAGGGGTTTGGACCCGACCAACCTCAGCCATCTCGGCTCTGACATGGTCTTTGTCTTCAGAGATAGAGGCAGGCCCTCCCACAGCCAGCAAAACACACCTTCACCAGCAAAACACATGCCTTGCCCGTGCATTTCACCTCTGGCAGCCACCACAACTGCACCCCTTTTAAGATCAATCGCTGGGCTAGATTAATTATGGTGATCAGCCACTTGAGGAGAACAAAAATAAGCATCTCCTGTAATCCAGCCCATGTAATTCTAAACCCCGTTCTCCCTCACGCAAGTTTTACCTTTTGGCTTTTAAGCTAATTGGAAAGTCCTAAAGCCCCACGCTTGCTAACATATGCATGTGAAATCACTGGGAAGTAAGGGAGGGAGCCCTTGAAATGCTCACTCAGAGGGGTTTGATGACTGAAACTACAGGATGGGTTTTGTCATCTGAAGGGGAATACTTGAAAAGGGAGGTACTGCTAAAAGACAACTTTATGCACTGGAAGTTAACTGTTACGGGTAATAAGCTCAACATGAGCCAGCAATCTGTGCTTGCAGCCCAGAAAGCCAACCGCATCCTGGGCTGCATCAAAAGAATCATGGCCAGCAGGTCGAGGGAGGTGATCCTGCCCCTCTACTCTCATGAGACCCCACCTGGAGTACTGCGTCCAGCTCTGGAGCCCCCAACATTAGAAGAACATGGACCTGTTGGAGTGACTCCAGAGGAGAAGATGATCAGAGGGCTGGAGCACCTCTCCTATGAGGACAGGCTGAGAGAGTTGGGGTTGTTCAGCGTGGAGAAGAGAAGGCTCTGGGGAGATCTTATAGCAGCTTTCCGGTATCTGAAGGGGGCCTACAAGAAAGCTGGAGAGGGACTTTTTACAAGGGCATGTAGTGATAGAACAAGGGGGAATAGCTTCAAACTGGAAGGGGGCAGATTTAGAATAGATATTAGGAAGAAATTTGTTACTCTGAGGGTGATGAGACACTAGGACAGGTTGCCCAGAGAAGCTGTGGATGCCCCGTCCCTGGAAGTGTTCAAGGCCAGGCTGGATGGGACTTTGAGCAACCTGGTCTAGTGGGAGGTGTCCCTGCCCACAGCAGGGGGGTTGGAACTAGATGATCTTTAAGGTCCCTTCCAACGTAAACCATTCTATGATGCCATGATCATTGCTGCAGCGATGAAGCCTGCTGGTCAGACAGCCAGGAGTTTCTATATAGTGCTCATCTACCCCTGCCTGTCGCAGAGACATCACACAGGTAATGCTCCTTCTTGGCCTTCCAGATGAAGACGGAGCACTGCACAGTAAGGCAGAGTTTTGCCTCTAAGGATTGAGACGACTGCATCTGCAGGTCAGGTGTGGCTGACTAGGCTCTGGCCGACAACTGAAATGGGATGTCACCTGGATGAAGCGTGGGCAGCTCTACTGGGGACCCAGCAACTGGGGGCGAAAGCACCCCAGGCTGTAACACTGGTGAGTGTAATGTGTGTCTCCTCTGCTCCATCACAGACCTTGCATGGCTGCTGGAAGGGAATGGAGGGGCTGGTGCCCCCCACTATGATGAATTTTGTGATCCTCTTAAATAGAAATAGGACTCCGACAAAATCTCGCCTGCTTTTTGTTACTCTGTTAAATGTCAAAAGTAACAATCAGCCACCTAGCAGCCAAAAGGAAATAAACTGTAACAGCTCACAGTGTTAAAATGAGCAAACGTGATTCATATTTCCACCCAAAATAAAAAATAAAATCCCAGGGCCAATCTCTCTCCTCCCCAGTCCCTCCTGCTGCCCTGCCCTGAGCTGTGCGGGCAGCCCGGCTGCTCCCAGGGATGGATGGAAACACTTCCAGCTGGTCCGAGGCTTCAGGCCTGGCCCGGCCACGCTCCGTCCCCTCGCACACGGCCCCGGGAAGGAGGTGCTGACCAAAGGTGGGCGCAGGTGTCACAGGCGCCATGGCCCTGCCACCCGCGGTCATGTTGGGTACGCCGCCGGTGAGGATCCTTACACAGCCCAGGCACTGAATTTGGCCCCACTTCCCCAGCCGCCCCTGGATTACCACCGTTCTGCAGACTAATCGTTTTACCAGCCTCGAGCAGGAAAATTCAACAAATACTCAAGAGGTGAGAGGTGTCAGGAGACGATCAGCAAAAGCCGTGCTCCGTGTCACATTAGAGTGGCAATGCTTTGCATCCCCATTTTATTGTTTTCGGCTAAGGCGGTCGATGTTGCCTTTTAACTTAGAAAGTGAGCTGTGGGCGGAAGAGCCGAGGTGAAACAGAGGCACGGCTGCTCAATGCAATCACTAGAAAACTGCTGATTGTGCTCATCTGCAGGGGCAGGCAGGGGGTAATTCTAGCGCAGGGGCAGGAAGCGAGGAGGACGCCGGCAGCGATGTGCAGTGGGCACCCCTCACCCTCTCCAGAAGCACACTTTCGCGCCGCCACGTTTGTAAACAGCAATACTACGGCACCCCAAGTCACCACAGGCACAGCTCCGCACCCACAGATTCAAAGGACCTCCGTCCCCACCAAGTCACTTGTCTACATGGCTGTGTTTTCAGAGGAACTCAGCACCCTGCGGGCTTGTGCAGGTGCCTGCGGGGGGGCAAAGAAACTGCAGAAAAGCTGGGTCTGCAAGTGAAGGCTATGCACGTGGAAATCTGGCCCTACGGGTGGCAAAACGCATCCCAAAATAAGAGTTGCTCAGCATATCAACGCCATTTTAATAAATACTAGAAGTAGTGAAATGATTTTTTAATAATGCTTTGACAATTAAGAAGCCTGACAGAAACAGAAACCGGAAATACTTTACCATCAACTCTTTGCAAAAGCGTATTTTTCATTTCAGTGAAAGAAACACATCAACTTTCCTTTTTCCATCTTATTAATTATTTCCTAGACAAACTAGCCTACCTTTGCTTAGTCAAATATCACTACTTGTCTAAACAAAATGCAAAGAAAAGCTTTTCTATGTTCACCATTCTTTATATCAATATTAATTAGATAACAGAAACCACAGACAGCATTTGCTCTTATCTGCAAAAAATAAGTTCTTGAACATGTTTCCTCTATTTTGATGTACCTACTTAAAAGAAATGTGAATAAACAGAGATCTAGCCCTTATCATTCAGTGTGTTGCTTAAAGTCTTCTGAGCTGGAGAACTCCTTCAGCTTCCTTAGCAGATGAAAGCACAGGAATTGGAACCACGGCATACATGTCTGATTGCTTGTGTGCTTCTTCAGCCTCTCCGGATTAGTTTATACCTCAAATGCTACCGCTTATGTACAGTGATTTCAGAATTTCAAACAGATTCCTCCTGTTTGAAATGCATATATGGGCCTATGGTATAAGAAACTCATAGAAGCAAAATGATACGCAGTCATGAACAGAAATGAAGACCAAGTGTTTTTCTAGAGGGGAGGGTTCACAAATGCAGGGTTCACCAACTGTTTTCTGAAATGTTCTGTTGCACATAGCAGAGCCACAGAGCACAGAGCTGCAGCAGCGGAGAGACTTTAAGAGCCAAATATCCAAGTGTCTGCCCAGTGCGCTTTGCTCAGACTCCTGACTGCAGCATCCAGTCCTGCGCCTTCCTCCTCACATTCTGATGGGATGTGGCAATGCAAAACGTAATAGTACTCACCATATGAGCTGCGGCAATTCACCTGTGCCAGAATGGTATGGAAACTACTTATATTTCTGTGACAGGCTTGTCTGGGGAGGAGTCTCAAGAGCCTGCAGCCTGCAAGCTCCAGAACAAAACTGATATGCAATTGCTCAGCGATGCATAATATTGAAGCAATACTAAAAAAAATGACATTACCGTCACTTCTGTACAGTATAGGCTAATACAAGATTTGGGGATTGCTCAAATTCAGCAGAACAGTAAATCAAACTTCAATTAAAAGTGGATTATGAGTACTTAGGTTTACGGTCTGTCCCAAGCCAAAGACTTAAGCAAGCCAGTTTTCCAGACCCTGACTCTCATTTGTGAAACCTCTACTTTCTGTTTTGTTTTGTTATTTAAACTTTTCATTTACAGAGCAGTAAGATTTTCATTTTTACAGCATTTTTTTCCTTTCTGAGGCAGGAACTCATCTTCACCAAGTAAGTCCCTGCTCTGCAAAACACTTGAGCTAACACAGAGGAAAAGTACAATCCTGCCATACATCCACCGCACGGGAGAAGCCTTATGGCAGCAAAACCGTAACACTCTGCTGGAGAGGGCAGCTTGTGCTGGCTGCACATCACAGAGCTGTACTCCATGGAGATGCTATAGGACCATCCACAGGAGGTGGGATGAGTGAGGCCACGTGTCCCTGGATCCACTGGTTGTTTTCCCCTAGGGAATGAGGAGAAACAGGAGCTACAGGAAAAAAAAACAAACCTATTGCTCTGTGGTCAGAGTGGGAACCACACAGCGAGCCCGTGGCTCTCCCGCTGGTTGCACCGTCTGCACGTGCCCCCACCCACCCCAGGAGCACAGCCAGCGGGCTCACACAATATATAGGCTTTAGTCCATACACGATATTTTGCTTTGGCACAGTCCAGTTGAGCTGTAAAATGTACGTCTAATGTGCGTCACGCAGCTTTTAAAAGACCCCTCATGCAGAAATACCTGCAAAATTATGGTAGGCACCGAAATGTTAGCATTTGGCTAGTCCTAAAGCACAGAAGGAGAAGAAGCTTACAGGATACCATCTGCTTTGTGTAAAACCACATCTTACACTTGATGATCACTTTGACGTTTGCTTGTCAAAAACCCTACAGCTTCTATGTTCATGGAATTTTTTTAAGCAAGAGACAAAGTGCTACCTGGACCAAAATAGTGCTTATCTCCTTTACATTTTTTTACACTGATCACACAGTGGTTGCTGACTCAACTATTTTTTTCTTCGTGAGCTAAACTTTGGTTTTCTACAATGTCTTGAAAATTTAAAAGAAAGTTGTGACTAAAATCAAATAAAGCCGAACATCCTAAAATGACTCCTATAAATACATCAGTGTAAATGACTGATTCAGTCATTGTGCATGGTTTCTGCATACATAGTCAAGGTGATCGTATCTACCTTTGAAAGGCACAATGGAAACAACCACCAGCAACTTAAGGGCAAAACCTTATAGCTACAACACAGGCATAATAAAAACATACTATACTATTAATTCTGTTGATTGCAGAAGCACATTCACTCTTACCACTGTTATGAGAGAGTTTGCAAAGAACATGTTTTTCAATTACCTATATACACATATACATATATATTAAGAGAATGTGATCGGAGAAGCAAACAGGGATGGGGGGAAGGCATATTTATTATTCAATACCTGCTCCCCTTTCCCTTACTCTGGTGTTACATTTTTTCTTTCAGGTTTCCCTACACTGAAACGAAAAGATTTCACAGGAATTTAAATCAGTACACCAGACTAAACAAGATTCCCAATGTTTTCAACAATTACCATAATTAAAGATGTCTTTGCAGAATAAAGCCTTGGCTGGTTCTCTGTTGCCTGTCACTAGGTAGCTACTCCCATTGCTTCACATTAAATGAAACAACAAATGTTTCAAACTCAGAATGGCTGTAGCATAAACCAACTTTGCAGCAGTGAATACTATTCCCGTGGTTTAGAATAAAATGGTAAAAATGGCATATGTAAAGGCAGTAAAAGAAAGATGCTGCTTAATAAAGAGCAGTTAACAACAGGCATGTATTCAAAATACTTATGAGGGCAACTTGGGTGGCAAGGCAATACCTGTTGGCCTCTACAATAGATTTTTGTTTCTCGAGTGTTGTGCAAGAGAGTAACAACTCTTTTTCTTTCCAATTTAAGAGATGAACGGTCTTTAAATATACACAGACATACCTACTGGGGATGAAGTTTGCATAAGTAGGCTGATTCAGTGAAGCATAGCTACGCAGCACATATGCAATAAGCAGTCAGTTGCCCATGCCAGGTTTCCTGTACTTTTATTTTAAATTGAAGTCCTGATAAAAGTCCGGAGTGCATGCAAGCTAACTAGGTGAAATTCCAAATGTGTATTTTATGGTATTTCACCTGCAAAAAGTTGGCAGGTCTCTTCAAGTCATGTGACATGACTCAAGTATTGCTTTGTGGGAATTTCCCTCAGAAGGACTATTTTCACTTGGAAAGTCTACAAAAAAGCATGAACCTAATAATTTTTCTAATTCCTCCTCCTTCCAAAACAACAACAACAACGCAACAACCACCCTTTTTTCCTACTTTCCCCAAAAAAGTGTTCTCAGAAAAAGAGCCATTTCGAACGAAAAAAAAAAAAAAATCTAAATTTACTTGCTATTAAAATCTTCATACAAGCCTGCTTGGAATTCAGCTAGCACGAGTACTTTACTGTCACTTCACCGCCACCAATATAAGCTTCCAAAATAAACTGGCACACGTGCTTCTGAACATTTCCTATACATGAAGCATTTTGTACGGAGCACTCCGATCTCCATCCACATTGAGCTTTTCATTGCTACCCTAGAGCAGCATGAGCCTGGCTGGCTATTTTCACCCCACGCAAGACAGGAAGGTGCAGGATGAGTGGAAGGAGAATCCCCACATGATCTCCAGCTCAGAGTCCAGCACGTTTACAGTGCTGTGGTGCGAATTCAGAAGTGTTGTTCAAATGCAATGCACCCTCTGGGGCCACAAAGTCAGACCAAGGGTTGACAGCAACTTAGCAGGAAGCTCAGCACGTTCACAATTTGTGCCTACACATGTGAGTTTCTGCTGGGGCTCTTCAGCTCTCAAAAGCAGATAAAGTTCATGTTCCAACAGGTCTCTGCCACCAATACAAAAGAAAACAATCTGTAAAGAAGGTCTCTTGTTTGGGCAGCACAGAGAAAGGCAGCTCTTATGGTTTGATTCTCACTCTCATTTTATAGCACCAGGTATACCTCCAAATTAGTCAGGTTACTACAGAATTGTCAGAGCCATATATCTTTGTAAGTAATCATTATTATCTCTCATTTTTACTAGCAGAGATAACAAATATATTTTGTTACCATTAGCAGGAAGATAGGTGAAAAGCTGGTACTGGCTTCTCTTTCTCTTTCCGTTGCA
This sequence comes from Ibidorhyncha struthersii, assembly GCA_013398815.1. Lineage (NCBI taxonomy): Eukaryota > Metazoa > Chordata > Aves > Charadriiformes > Charadriidae > Ibidorhyncha > Ibidorhyncha struthersii. The sequence goes on from VZSZ01000677.1 coordinate 453,958, forward strand.
GACATAGAAGTTGACCTGAACAGGGCTGGTAATCCTCTGATTGCGGAAAGGTGGTATCTCAACCACCAAAGAATTCTGCAAAAGCAACAAATCAGAAAGTCAAGGCATGACTAAGGCAGTTGAGCTGTACAATAGTATCCACATGTTAACCCCAAGATGGAAGCGCCCATGGTCGCAAGGAGGAACACACTCTCTGCAGCGGAACTGGTGGGCTTCATGGGCAGGGATGGCCTCCCGCCGCCCCGAGTGTCCTCCATGCCAAGGACTCTAGAAGTAGGGACATAAGATTTTAGCGTGGCTCAGGTCTTTTCAAAATCACTAGCCTTCACCTCTTCCCCTTGGACAGCAAATACAACACCACGTATGACAAGGCTCTATCCCACCTGCCTCTGACAGGAATCTGGGACCACAATCAGTCCACAATGGTCTGTAACTCAGCAAGAGAAAGCACAGCTGCTCAGCTGGGTGGTTATCCCCAGTATATCTCACCCTAACACAACTTCCTTTGAAGGGAGAATTAGGACAGGGATATGATTATTCAAATATTTCCATTTTTCACGGTGAAATGTTTTTTCATATAACAACTCAGGACATTTTAAGCTTGCTAGTTTCTGTGGATGGGAGATCTTGCAATAGCATCTAGTGCTACAGGAAGAAGGGCTGGAGAGCATGTAGATGATCTTTCATGTCAGAAACCAAATGCTCCACCGCGGGGCTAAGGAATGACTTAGCTGCTAGGGCATCAGCTTACACAAATGCACAGTGAAATCTGCTATGACCATCAAAACCTCCCTTGGCACTTTTTGAAAGAATAAAAGGGAACGCTCGTCTTAGCATTTGGCCTGCCTTCAGCTGAGGTCTTTAAATTGTTTGCCTGCATGTCTCCAGCAGGTTCGCAGCTAACAAACTGCTGCATATTCCTGCAGAGGTGAAATAGTGGCCATATTTCCCCCTTACAGTCATGGCTGAGGGAGCCACACTTCTCCAACTGTAGGGCTGAGCTCCTGTGAGGGGACTCACATTTCTTCTGCTGACAGTAAACGAAAGCCAAGGAAAATGATCAGAAATTGCTTTGGGAGCAGAGGGAAGAACTGACCCAGCAAGACAGAAGATGAGCAGACGGGTCTGGCCCATCCCAGACAATGAAAAAATATTTTCCAAATGGTCTCTCCTATTTTCAGGATGGCTTCCAACGAAGGCTTTTTACCCCACACTCCCATTAAAGAAAGATTTCCAGGAGGGGAGGCCTAAGTACTTGTTCTGTTTCAGTGGGGAGACACTGTGCCAAAGCCTTGGAAATCCCTCTTTAGTAACAGTGCTGGAGAAGGCAAGATATATTTTTCATCTTGATGTTAAAATATTTAAGGCAGACTTACTGGCTTGCACATTTCTTTGTCGGTTTTGGCTTCCATTTCCCACACATGGTGACCATCTAAAAGACAAAAGAAAAAGATATCTAGTTCTGTCCTTTTTTCTTCTCCCAAGCCTACAAAAGAATGACTTTTGAAAAAAAATCTCTTTGAAGGGGCACTGCATATATGAAAACCAGCTCTCAAAATGCATTGACCAAGCATTGCCCAACCAAGAGGCCATCTGGGTAACCCACAACGGGAGTCTGTTTAGCTTTTTTGAAGGGGGGAACCACAATCCAGAGGGCATGATACTGCAATGGGGGAAAGGCACCAGGATTTTATTCTGCCACTAGTTTGGACAAAATATGCAACTGTTCTACATCTTAGTTTCCCAAACTTTCAGACAAAAATACTGCTACCTATGAGGCCTTTTGATNGTAGTATTAAGGAAGCTCCTCAGCCACACAATATTTTGTTTTAATACACTCCTAGCCTGGCTTGTCATAATTGTGCTGCTTGGATCAAAAGGCAAGGTCATAGGCTGGGAAACATAACTTTTGACTCCATTTTAAAGTTGATTTAGCTCAGCTACAGTGGACCCACCTATAGTTTTTGGAGCTGCTTCTAGTGGTGTGTTGGGTCCACCTAATTTACTGTAATTTTATTTTCAAGCAAACCTAGATTTAAGCCGCAGCTACCACTTTTTCTGGGGACCTGTCCTTTGGAAGAAATTGGTTTTGTCTGGTCGTTTTTCTTGTGCCTGACCGATACAGAAGTCGCTGGTCAATAACAGGGTTTTTTTTCTTCCTTGCGGCTTCAAAACTCAACAGCAAAGAAATTAGAAAAATAATACAAAACCTAAGGTTTCCATTCTGCAGGCCTAGAAAAACACAAACGTGTACGAAAGGCCACAAGCAGACTGCTGTCTAAGTTGGGCAGCGGGGATACACGCAGCTTCATGAGTCCCACCATTGTCAGATGTCACCGGAATGAAAGGGAAAATGAGACTTTATGTCATCTCTTTTGTATATTTATTGCAGCATCAGGACATGCAAATGCAAATATTAGCTATTTTGAACTTCATCACATAGACGTGAGCCTGCCTTAGAAAAACAGCTCTCGGCAAGGTAAAAGAGTGAATACACTTTTTCTTCTCTCTTCACTTTCATGGCCAGGATGGAGGTGACGCATTTAGAGCTGCCTGATTTATTACAAATGTCTGTAAATAATATTTTTGTGTACAGCTGTCCTACTGTGAAAGGAATGCTGCTGAGGGACTAGCCCTGGCGATTGTTTTAACGTCCAAAAACTCCTTCTTTTCAATGTATGGAAAGAAGAGCAACACGAAAGCTGCAGCACAAATAGCACAGTGGATTTGGCAGGTCTTTCTGTAGGAAACAATTAGCAGATCTACCCTTAGTTTCTTCCTATGTTTTAAATTGTGACGCTGGAAAAGGAATCCCTTTAATTGATACTGCCACATTCGGCTGCAGGGAGAGAAGGAGCAGCCAGACCATGTTTGAGTCTCCTTAACGATGCCTTTTGAGAACGCCAAGAACTGAGGCAGACTTCTCAGGAGGACTGGCAATCACTTCACAATTTATCCAACAGATGCTTCCCCCGAGCTGTCAGTAGAAAAAAACTGACCAAAATTCGGCAAGCCAGGACACATCCCTTGTCTGGGAGCAGCTTCCTTTATCTCCTGCGCCCTCCCTATAGACCCCCTGTAGCGCTTCCCTTCCCCCCTCCCAATTAATTCAATCAGTTGTAAAAGTAACACAATACCGACACTATCACACATTTTGCAAAGTCTATGAACTTCTGCTTTGTACAGGGTTTCTTGGTGTTGTTTTTTTAAATCTACAGACGTCCAGACTAGTAGTTAACATGTGTCCAATTTGCCTTTGTAAATGGATTACCAGAAGTTCAGGTTTTTTGCTGTGTTTAATTTCTGCTTTGCAAGACGAATGATCCGATTCAGGTTTCTGTTTTTTATTTCCTGCCGATACTTTGGTAAAATTCAAAATGACTCCATCTAGTAATCTTTCAATTACTTCACGCAGCACTGCCTTTATGCACTTTTGAAATTTTTATGATGACAAAGAGAGTTTGTTCAGAAATATTTTAAATGCTGTAATCTAAACTATTAGGAAAATAAAAATCGAGAGCTGTGGCTCATCTTTGGAAGCTAATAAGAACAATACGGGTTTTGCTCCAAGAAATTCCCTTGAGACTGTCCAGACCATTGCAGCTAAGCGACTAAGGGGAAGGGGAAGAAAGGGAAGAAGTAGGGAATAGACAACTCATTAACAGCTAGTGACATTTCATTTAACAAAAACACAGGGAGGAAAAGTTGTTATGAAGCAGAGACAAAAAAAAAAAAAAAAAAAACAAAACACAATTCCTCATATTACGTCTGGTGAACCAAGAGGGAAATCTCAACGCCCACGGACTGGGACCAGCTCCAGGAGGGAAACCTTAGACCACTACGTCAACCTCTTACAGTAAACATGTTTTGCAGGTTTATACAGTTCGGCTGATTTTTTTTTTTAAAAAAAAGGGGGGAGAGAAAGAGAAAGGAATAATGGCTCCGGAATGGTTTGTGGGAGCCTGACGCATCAAGATAATCTGCCTGCACTGGAGAGAACGGGTTTGCCCCCGGTGCCCATACGCTGGGGACCCTGGCAAGCAGGCGGGATGCCGCCTCCCGTCAATGTGTGCCGGAGGAGCGAGGGCTGCTCGACCACAAAAGTTTCCATTGTACGCCTGCCACATCTGCAGCAGCCTGCCTGGTTCAGGGCCCAAGGCAACTCCCTCCTGGCCGCCGGCCAACCAAAGTACACCAGAGCAATTTATACCTTTCCAAAATGCAAATAATTCAAATTACAGACATAACACAAAGCTGAAGCAGACACATTTCAGGCATTCCCGTTAAAGTTTACTCTCTGGAATTACCGTACCCAAATGGGCAGTTGTTATACGGGGAGGGGGGGGAGACAGAGGCAGGAGAGGAAGGAGAGGAGGAGGCAGGGAGGAAAAGGGAGAAAGGAGAAAACAGCTTTTCCAAAGGTCTCATTTCGTTCCCTTTCATTTTGCTATTTACTTTTACCAAGTAATAAGAAGTGTCTTCTCCAAACCAAATGCCTGGCTCCGTTTGGGTGTTTTTAAGACTTACAGTGCAATATTTTGAACAGAAAGACATCTCTTTATATAGCTATAAAGTTGTGTCAAGGTATTATACTGGATTTGTTTCATCTTATGGGGTTTTTTTTTGCAAACAAAAACATCCGCACACAGAACCGCAGGGCAAAAGCCCTGCAGGGTCCCCGACAGAGTGCCCCGCTCCCCCAGTGCTAGCAGCGGCAGCAGTTGACCCAACAGAGCCAAGGCTTCACCTGGGGACCAGTGCCAAGGGCTGGAAGAAGGACCCTCAATTCCCTCCTCTTCGGAAGAGGCAGTGCGGGAGTGCGGCAGTGCTGGTGGGAGCAAGAAACCTCTGTTTCACTTGGGCTGTCCAACTGCACCCAGGCTCAGCACTGCACTGACAGGTGGCCATCAGCGCTGCCGCCAGCTGAAGACACCGGGTTTTGTCAGGAAGCCTGACATTTACAGACCGACTGCTGTTATTTATAGCCATCCTTGCTTTGGGTGCACTTCACCACCAGCCACTTCAGCCTTTTTATTTTTTTTTCGGCACGCTGTGACACTCGGAGCACCTGGGATTGCTAATGACGAAAATACCGTGAACGTACCACGTTACGTGGGGTGGATTTTCAGCTTTGCAAAGCATAAACACCCTGTTTTAACATGCAGCAGCTGAACGGTGAATGGGCCTTTGTAGTCTGCTCTTATCAGCCGCTCGCTCCAGCTTTAAAGGAAACTGCGCACAAGTCCAGAAGTAAAAATACTCTAATTCATCAGGGAATTCCCTGCAGTATGAGTCACTGAACGGCTTCCCCACCACACCCAGCTACAAGATTTCCACATAAAAAAGCACTGTAGAGGCCTGTTTTAACATAGAAGCAGCATTAAAAAGTAGTTGTGTAAATCTAGCAGCATCAGCTATTCACGCATAAAGCCTAGCAGACCACAACATATGGATTTTCTTCATGGAAGAGCAACACAAAATGCTGTGAAGACTCACCAAAGAAATTTTTCTATTGTCTTCCCCTCCTTGCTGCCCATCAGGACAGATCCCCCAGGGTTTCCAGGGCTGGGTTTACCTTTGTACCCCAGGGAACTGCAAGCGCAGTGCCAGGGGTTTGCAAGCTCACAGCGGTCAAACCACCAGTGTAGCTTTCTTTACAGACTGATGGATGGCAAAAAGGGGAAAGAATATACAGTACCAAAGAAACCCCAAGCCTGGAATCTCAGGAGGGTATAACATCTGGCAACCACTTAAACCCTGCATCTATGAAACGCGCATAATGGGAGCGTTCAGATATATTTACGTGATTTCACTTTACTACAGGAGGTTAAAACAGTCTATATTCTTTAGTAGTCCTTGTTCACTTGAGATGTGAAAAGAACAGACATTATCTAGGATTTCACTGCCTGTACACAGCATACATTTTATACTCCTCCAGCCTGCGGCTCAATAGAGTTTGACCGCACTGGCTGGACTGTAAATCTGTATTTACATTCATATATTGCAAGTAAGATGGTGAAACTAGCTCTACCCTCCCAAAGGAACCCACTACTTGATTAATGTGTTGTGAGATTACCCTAAACAATAATGCCTATATTACATCCCAGACTATTTTAACATGTCCACAACAGGCAGGGCACAGATGCAATGTAGAATGATTATAAGGCACAATTTTGAGGTGCTCTGCAAAGGTTGTCTGCCTTCCTATTTGGCCCTGTTAATGCATATCCAAAACCCTTTGGGAGTGACGGATTTGCAAGTTTTCAATTTGCACCCCAACCCCTTTTCACTGGGAAGAACATTCACAGCGCTGAGACGACTGATCTGTGAACAGGTCTGGAAGCAAAGGACGGGTTTCCAGCCAGAGAAGAGGATGAAGACTTAGGCAAAGTCTTGTCATTCAGACTTAAGAGTCATCCAGTTTTGTGCAGAGATGCTATCTGCTTCCAAGGCGCAGGGCAGGTTGGGCCAGGTCTGCGCCTGGGCTGGCAATGACAGAGGCGAAGAGGCGGCTTCATTGCTTGGAGAAGAGCACTCCCCATGCCAGTCCTGGGCACGACTCACTGGCACTGTCTCACCTGCAGGCCGACATGTGTTGGCGTGGGTGTACTAGTGCCGGATTTCACTGCAGAGGCAGCAGCCTCTCGGATCTGGGGATGCCACAAGGAGCCGGGGTGCTTTTCTAGGCTGGTCTTGCAGGCATCTTGCTGTGAACATGTCCCCAAGCTGGACACCAGCAAGCCTAATAATCTGTGGGTGGAAGTCTATGCCTGTGTTTACACACCAGTGTACATTTTAAAGACATTTATAAGGAACAGGCTATAAGGATGAACCAATACCAGCCAAGAAATCTGCCATGGGATGTACAGGGAAGATGGGGCAGGAAGAGAGCAAAAAATACATTCAGAAATGCAGAGAGAGCGGAGAATAAGTATCTGAAATGCAAGCAGCCAGGACCTTTCTTTCGACCGCCTCAGTGGCACTTCACCCTCCTGAGATCCGCTGTCTCTTAGGGCTCTGTGAGCAGGGAGATGCCTCCTGGTTGTGTGTGTGCCCAGAGTCACCTGCAGAGCAGCTCCGCCTTCTCCCACCTCTCGCTGATGCCGTGGCCTCCCTGCTGCCGGGCACCTCACCCCCATCTGTCTCTCCAGCCACCTTCATCTCCCCTTTGCTCTTCCACTACTTTTGCTCTGAGACCACACGGCTGGTCTGATTTTCGCCTACTTTATTTCCCTCTTCTTTGCCAGGAAGACCCCAGCTGTTCTTCTCTGCGCTCCTCACAGCCTACTGTCCAGCTACAGAGACTTCCCCCATAGCTTTGCTCCCCGTCCCTGGCATGTCTTCAGGCATGCATCAGTCCATGCGCAGCAGGGTTCATGCATAACTGACCTATTTGTATTTCCACATCAAAGCTGCTATATTTGTTTGTGTCTCCTCATAAGCATTTTTGCAGCATATGGATTTTGTCCATTCCTTCAGCTATACATTTTTGCAGTGTTGAGCTGAATATTATGTAGACTTAGGTGTGTCTGCTATGCATATGATACTCTCAAGTTACTTTTTCTCTCTTTTTTACCTTAAATTAAGAATAAAAAAGTCATGCAGCATCCAGGTGATAAAAATCCAGTACAAACTGTATCTTACAGTACTTTGGCATTTGTGCCAGACATGCACTTCCTCTCTGGTTGCTCAGTTGGGCAAGCCAAAAGCTGAGGGACTCACTTTGCCTAAACGGTGAGCCTTTTTAGCTGCTTTTACCACGGTATGTCTAACAGACTTAATTATTCTGAGTTCAAGTGTTTGCAAATGAACTGTAATTTTAGTCCGGGTAATTAAAAGGAGGGACTGCGCTGACAACTGACTGATCGGGGTTCATTTTGAGCCAAAACCATTGGAATAACCTGCCAGATCCTATTTTCAGCAGAATGGAAGCTGGTTATGCAATTTGCGCTCTCTGGCACCTCCCCCTATTCAACTTACTGTTGGTCTGAGGGTTTTAATAACTCTCAGTAATTCCAGGTCTGAGACACTCAACTTCCAAGTAAAACTGCAGCTTGACATCCCTGCAAAATCTCTCTAGAGCAGGCAGGTCGAACGAAGCACACCCAGCACAGCCACCCACCAGCAGTCATGACAATACTTCACTCTGTCTTTGGTTACATTCCTGTCATCTGCTTGTCTTCATAATTTTACTTTCCTCTGGGAACCTCTAGTAGGCTGAACCTGTGATTTTGCAGCTGAAACTGAGTAAAATATTCCTGATCCATCTTCTTCAGTCTAATCTGTCTCATATTTTCTCAGAGACTATTGGAGTAACAAACCTCACAGCCAGTTCCAAACTTTCCTTCCATGAACAATTCTTTTCCTCTTCTTCCACTGTGCTTGATGCCAACACCACCACCTGTACTATAGCTACTCCTACTGCTTTCTCATCTTAAGATGCAAGTTTGATCCAAATGCTTTCAATTCTTCCTTCTTAATTATTTTTTAAGACACAAACTCTTCATTTTTTTCTATATGGCTACTTCTCCTCTTCCAGAGACATCCCATTATGGCAACCCCTCATGACTTTTTAGCAGAGTCTAAACAGTAAGATTCTGAATGGCATTTTTATATTTTTTACATCTCATGTCCCTTTTCTTGTTTCTCTTGTCCAAGAAGGTCGGGCTCAATCTTACAGGTCCCTCCTCCTCTCCTCTGATTATCCGCCTTTACATCAGCTTCCCTGCAACAAGGCACACCTTGGAAATGTCTTATCTCTCTATTCCTGCAGCCTGTGCAGAGCCCACACTCCTGGAGCAGGCTCCTGGCAGGAGCTGCAGCACATGAAGAGGAGCCCACGCAGAAGTCGGTTCTCTGGCAGGAACTGCAGCTGTGGGGGGACCCACACTGGAACAGTTTGCTCCTGAAGGAGTGAACCTCGTAGACAGGACTCACACTGGAGCAGTTCACGAAGGACTGTGTCCCATGGGAGGGACCCATGCTGGAGCAGGGGAACAGCATGGGGAGGAAGGAGTGGCAGAGAGAAACTGTTACGGGCTGACCCATAGCGTGGTGAGCAGGACTCGGGAAGTGATCATCCCCCTGTACTCGGCACTGGTGAGGCCCCACCTCGAGTACTGTGTTCAGTTCTGGGCCCCTCACTATAAGAAAGACATTGAGGTGCTGGAGCACGTCCAGAGAAGGGCAACAAAACTGGTGAGGGGTCTGGGGGACAAGTCTTATGAGGAACGACTGAGGGAACTGGGGCTGTTTAGCCTGGAGAAGAGGAGGCTGAGGGGAGACCTTATCACTCTCTACAACTACCTGAAAGGAGGGTGTAGAGAGATGGGGACTGACCTCTTCTCCCTGGTGACAAGTGATAGGACGAGAGGAAATGGGTTCAAGTTAAGCCAGGCGAGGTTTAGGTTGGATATTAGGAAAATTTTTTTCACTGAAAGGGTTATCCAGCATTGGAATAGGCTGCCCAGGGAGGTGGTGGATTCGCCATCCCTGCAGGTGTTTGAAAAAAGGGCAGACGTGGTACTTGGGGATATGGTTTAGAAGTGGTTTTGTCAGGTTAGGTTAATGGTTGGACTTGATGATCTTAAAGGTCCCTTCCAACCTCAACAATTCTATGATTCTGTGATTCTATGACTGAAGCCCCCATTCACTGACTCCCCGCGCCACCCGGGTGGAAGAGGTATCAGTCGGGAATGAAGGAGTGAAGTTGAGCTTGGGAAGGGAGGAGGGAGTAGAGGTGTTTTTTAGTTTTGCCTTTGTTTCTCACTATGCTACTGTATTTTTGATTATTTTCCCAAAGCAGAGTCTGTTTTGCCTGTGACAGTAACTGGTAAGCAATCTCCCTGTCTTTATCTTCACCCATGAGCTTCTTCATCTTATTTTCTCCCCCCATCATGTTGAGGAGGGTGTGAGAGAGCGGCTTGGTGGAAGCCTGGCAGCCAGCCAAGGTCAGCCTACCACACTGCTTTCCTCTACTGCCTTTAGGCACTGATTGCCCCATTAGACTCTCAGCTTTCTGGTAAGGGCTGTGAATTCCTGTATGTTTGGACAGAAGGTCCTACTGGAACAGTAACAGTAAAAACTATCTGAAATCTTGTGCTAGTTACAAAAGTTCAGAGACAAAGCTTTGATTGCACAGATACAGCTGCTTGAAGCCACTTAGTCTGGCAAAGACATGAAAGAATAAACTCCAAGCACTCAGTCACAGTTTCTGTAATAATTAAAATTTACAGAATTACTCAGACAAGTTACTTTTAACTAGAGACCATATGGTTATTCCTTATTCTCTGTTGTCCACAGTAAGTATCTGTGATTGATTGATCTCATTCTTCACTGTGAGAGCAACACCCTGGATGCGGCTTGCTGTCGTTGATACCATCTCTTGCATATGGCTGCTGTCCCGCTCTGTCTTTGCCATTCCCTAGACTAAACAGCCAGGAAAAACTGAAACGTGCTGACATTTCCTGCAAGCTACATCACTGCTCCTGCATGTGCGTGAAAGGGTTCCACCATCAAATGACTCCACCATTTGATGACACTATTTGCCCAAGGATATCTATTTCTGGGGAGCGGCCAGAAACCCCTTCAGCTATCAATACATCTCTAGGAAATAGGTTCAGGTGACCTTCACATGAACTCTGTGCTCCCAACTTGTACGCCTTTGAAGTTTCCAGTTTATCTAGTTTCCAGAATTTTTAACTTCACTGCGCATGAGTCAGCATGCAACTGCTCACTGCCAACTGGAACGTGTGTCCTGAATTTGGATAAACAGACAGATAAAGACAAAATTATGTAGTATCTGTCCATCTGACTAGAGGGGGAAAGGGAGTTTTGCCACTTGCTTATTTATTATGTGAGCTACAGTATGATTACCAGTGTGAAACATGAGCCCTTTTTGGCCATTTGCCCCCCAAACTGTGACTGCTACTGGCAATGGAAAGAGCAATGGAAAGATCTTTGAGAATGTAAGATCTTTTACCAAATGGAGCTCCGCCAAGACTCAGGTCACCCGTCTCCACATCACATCACATCACGTCAAAACAGACTCCAAACCCTGATCTCCTAAGTGCAGCTGAGTCAAACCAAAAAGCCCACATGCTTCCCCAACGCATCCGTTCCATCCACATGCCACTCAAATGTTCTGTCAACATATCATTTTCCAGAACGTTTTGTTAAGTTCTCCTGAAGCTAAAATACTACACTTGAGTTACTTGTCATACAACAAGGTAACTTTTGCTCACACAACATACGGGAAACAGAACTGAATTTCTCAGACTGACATTTGTACCTTAAAACAGCAACTGATTGATTCTAATCTTTGCCAGACAGTGAAATTTGAGAGGAACAAAAAACCTGTGAAATGCTTGAGTGGACACTTAAATTCATCCAGCTTCCTTCTTTTCCATATCACATTTACTTTGTGCAAACATTTGGCTGACCAAGCCTGACCACACGTCTAACAGGAGGCAAACCATAAGTTTTCCCATCTGAAATACTAACAGAAAAGTGATTTCCTTTGGCACATACACCAAAAAATTTGGTGATTTCACCCAGCTATCTTTCATCTGCTCTAGTATAACTATTACCACGCCACGTCAGCGCCTTCCTGTTCTAGAGCAAAACCTGTTCCAGCAGGGAAGAGGAACAGTTTTGATAGAAAAATCCATTTAACAAAATAAAAACAACAGCAGAAAGAACAGTTTGAAGCATTAACTAAATCTGAAAAATTCTGTAATTGTTTGAAAATATTCGGAAAGAGAAAAACCCCTGGAGGAAATGTTGCTTAGGTGCTGCTTATTTCTCTGTCTTTCAGGAACTTGAGTTTCAAAGGCTTTGGGCACAATAGCTCAGGATATTATGCAGTTAGGTTACAGAGTGCATAGGTGGTAGGATCACTGTTGATTTGAAGGCTGAGTAATTAACAACATGTTCAAAACCATTGAAGTCTGTAAGCCTGGAGTTACTCAGAGATACAACATTACAAATTGTGAACTCTATTAACGTCCATCAAAGAGAGTGATGCATCTTCAGGGAGGGGCATTTGTCAGAAGGAAGCTCAAACGCAGGCCTTTGACCAGGACAAAATGGCCCTCAACATTAACAACCTAGAATCAGAATTTCAAAGTCAGTGTTATTTGAGAAACTAATCCTGTAGTGAAGTTGGGTGTTACATTTCTGCCTTTTTGCTCTGTAAAACTCATGCCATGAGCTCTGATCACTAGCACAAAACCAAAGAAATGGGTTTGGAGCTTTAACTTAAGTCGTGGAAACTCAACTGAATGATAATTAATAATAATGCACCAAATATCCATTTCTTCCCATAGATCACAACTTGCTAATAATGAAGATTTCAGTCAGTTTAACCTGATCTCTTAGGTATGCCTAGACTTGGCCAAATCTGTGAAGTCCAGAAATACTTGAGCTAGTTCCAGTGCCAAAACCATTGTAGCTACAGGAGTAAGGAGCAATTTTTGAGCAAGGAGCTATTTTCAGAGTCGATTAACTGTTTCAGATCTTACTGCAAGACTCTTTCTAAATTCCAGAGTATCTTGGGCAACTCTACAACATCCTAGGGCGTGCCAGGAAGACATACCCATAACTTTACCTGTGCTTTGGTGCTTGGGACATTGGCTTTGTGTCTCATCAATGAGCTTTCACTTGTCAGTTACAGGAAGCATTCTGTAAACTGGATGAAGAGAAAGTAGGATTTTTCCACCACATTCAGTTTTATAGATCACTAATCATAATCTGATCTACTCAAAGCCAGCAGTCTGGTGATTTCTGTTTCTCTGATCTTTTATGCTGATTTGTGTTCAGTAACTCCTATTACCTTCAAACACCTAGCTTTGAAAACAGTGTCTGCAGAAGTTGTTACCAAAAAAAAGGTAGCTGACAGATAGTTAGTCCTTAAATATATTCTCTGAACACCTCTGCGTTTTCTGAACTTCTCTCAAGATTTTTGTTGCCCAGTACATTTATAATCTAGAAATTAAATTAAAAGTTTTAAAAAGATAAGTAAATAAGTCAGTGGCTCTTACTGTAATTCCAGATCACAATCCGTGCTCTTGTAGATGCATGTGTTAGACAGGAAACATTTTGTCCCTCCCAACCAAACACTTCCTCCCATAGCTAACAAACATCAATTTCATTTCGTCCACTTTTTTAACTAAAATGCACACCTTGCCTCCACAGCGAATACCGTCAAGGGCCCTTGCCAGTAAAAGGTTGCAGACTTTTTTGTATTTTAGAAAGTACTAATGCTGATGAAAAACTGATTGGTATTGGACAACCTACACCTAACACCCAACAACCGCGACATGCCGACTCACGAGACCCTTTTGAACCACGACATGCCGACTCACGAGACCCTTTTGAAACTCGGGAAGAGAAAGGCAGGACTACAAAGAGAGACAGAAAGCGAAAGAAGATAAGATAAACAATTATTAGTGTAATTTGTAAGAGACAAAGTCATCAATGGGATTCCTCAGTCTAAGAAAATTCTGTATTTAAAAGAGTGAACCTCTCAAAGCACTTTCAGCATTCATATTTTTACTACCGCTAGGCTTCCTGGATGGTAATTTTATACCATCGTTCATCACTGGAAAATATGGTCTGATGTGCAAGCAATAAAACATTGACCAAAATCCCATAAAGTAAGGACTTGTTTCAACACATGACAACTTTTTCACGGTACTGTAAAAGGCTTGAACAAATTTTAGTCCACTTCTGAAAAGACTCATTGTTTATCCGAAGGGGTGCCTTCTGCCTGAGCACTGGACCGCACTGTGAGGGGTCCTCCTTTCAGGAGTTCCTCACAGCGCTCCTCCCATGGTCCTTTCAGTGTGCCTTCATCCCTCGCTGCCTCATTCCTCCTCTGTGAGATGCAGAGTCACAGGGCTGCAAAGTCTATTTTGCTCTGTTTCATGAGCTTCTCGGCTAAAATCAGTCAGTAAGGGGTTAAGCTGAAAGCACCACACTGCTGCCTCCCAGGCTGAAGGATTGATTTGATCATTCTTCAGGGATTCCCTCTCGTATGAGTCACTGCTCAGACAGACTCCCCACGCAAAGAGGCCAGGATAATGCCATTCCTCCAGAGACTACAACAGCTGAGGGCTAGCCCTGAAGACGGAGAGCTTGGGACTCATGCTTGGAAAAACATTCAGCGGACCACAAAGCACTAGGCAGACTTAAAGAAATTATTCAGACAGAAGGGGGAAAAAAAAAAAAGGCAAACAAAAAGTGTTCTCAAACTCTTTGCGTTAACCAATTAAGTATGCAGACTAGCATGAATTAGATGAGCTCCCAGAGACTGCCTTCCAGCTTGGGGACTCTGCCCAAGTGAGGACTGAAGACGTGAGCTCATGTAGTATAATATTTAAATTTTATATAAAAGATACATTCTCTTTATGAGTGCAATGATTCCTGTGATCTATTACTTTGTAATAGCTGCATTTGGCTGCTACCCACTAGGAACGTGATTAACATTTTGAATTCAAAAACAAAAGTGGTAACAGCAGCAAAACTAATTAATGTCTCCAGCTAATCTCAAAAGTTCATAACCAGCTTTCTAAGAGAAAGAGAAACTATGCTGGTGTTCCCTCTCTTGACCTACTTTCATAGACATGCAAGAACTGAAAGGGAAAGAAACACCACGTGCTGATTTTCAAAAGTGAAGGCTAGTAATGCTTGTTCGTTCGACATTAAATACAGTGACTCTGCTCAAAAACTAAGCTGGAGCAGTTTGCCACTAAGACAACGATGCATCGAGCTGGTAGCAAACATAGACAACTCATCACAGAAGCCCCAGAAATTGCTCAGCCCAAATCAGCCAGCAGCTTTGCTTTTTATCTGTCATTCCTAGTGACAGGACTGCAGCTCCTGGAGATGCTGAACGCTCTCGACTTTAAAGGCTCGAGCCCCGCAGTGTACCTCCACAAGGCAGTACTGCCCTGCAACCGCAACAAATCTACCGTGAGACTACTAAAACCAGGCAGGACAGTTTCAGATCAGATCTTGATTACTCTTCAATGATAGCAGCTCACTGCCTGACTCCTGCAGCGTTGTACCCCACTCCATGCCAGGGGGAAGAGCGCAGAGTAATCTGTGGTGGTGCTTTCATGTAGAAGAGACACTCCTGCACTGGTCCATCCTGCAAAACCCATGCACCCAAGGAGTTCACCCCAGGAGTTTTTCAGGGTGACAGGCAAGGCCTTGTGATCACTTTCTTCCTCATCAGCACAGCCAGTGTGCAGCAGTACACTCCTTCATCTCTCACACTGTTTAAAAAAATGTCGCTTCTATAAACTATTTTCCATCTATATGGTGTCTTTGGGCAGCCTCAAATTTCTTCTGCTGGAGGGGGATATCTGTCTAGTTAAGAAGTACAAGCCCCTCTCCGTTTTCCACTTTTGTAATTTAAGGCTATACAGTGAACATCCTGCTTTTGGTGTACTTAATGCTAAGGGAGACAGTGTCCAAATTTCCACTGTGGTACCTGCTGGTGGGAGAGTAGCATCACCATCATAATCCTTTGGGACACAACACTTTAAAAGTTTTCCAACTCAATAAAGGAAGAGGACAGAAAGTAAGTATGAAGGAAAGCACCTTTTTAGCGTGGTTTCCTTCCTGTAGTGAGACAGATCAAGGACTTTGCTCCTGACATGTCACACTAACCCACTTCTGTGCAGCGAAGGAAGTTTAAATATGAAGTAGACACTCACGTTCTTCCCTCTCCTCACGGTACACAAAGAGCAGAGTTCTTGTTTTTTTCCCCCTTTTTTAACTTTCTCAAGAAACAAGAAGGGTGTTCTGCTCATCTCACAGCCACAGCCCGATCAGTGGTGACTGGTTCTCGCCGAGGAGCTGGGGCCC
Source organism: Ibidorhyncha struthersii (assembly GCA_013398815.1). NCBI lineage: Eukaryota > Metazoa > Chordata > Aves > Charadriiformes > Charadriidae > Ibidorhyncha > Ibidorhyncha struthersii. The sequence goes on from VZSZ01000677.1 coordinate 469,831, forward strand.
TACCTCTACCCCATGTACACTTTAGGTGACTTAAACCACACCAACCCAGCACTCCACCGGGGAACTTCAGGGAAGTCTTCTGCTCCTCCCCTGAGCCCACTGAGCTCGCACCGACTCAGATGTCTTCACCTCCAGAGTCACCCCTGCTTGCCCCGCCATCCCTTCTATCGGCCTGGCTTCCTGTGCTGCTGGCGGTGGCCATGGGCAGGAGAATGACGTGGGAACCATGGAGGGTTAAACAGGCGCAGTGTCACAGCCAGCACTGTCGGCCTGAGGAGCACCCAAGACTGTTTAAAGTTCAGGGAGGGGGGGGGTGTCAGCCGGCAGCTGAAGAATCCATAGCTTGTGCCAGCGCCACGGAAACCCTTTCCAAAACAAGACTCAAAACTACCCCTAACGATCTGGTTTCAGAGCCTGACTTTGACTCACAGCTCTGCTCCCACCACCTTTTCCCACGGGGGCATTCACGCGTATTACGCATTGTCACCCCGTGACCCACCACTCTGCTCCTGCAGACAGCCCACCGCTCCTCCAGACACCTCCTGCTCCAGCCCCAGCTCCTACCACATGCCGCTTGCCCTGCTTCAGCCTGTCCGAGGACCATCCCTAGGAGGCCCAGTCCCACCACCACTGCACTGCACTAGCAGTGCCTTGCAAGGGCGGAGACAGCAGCAGTTCCTCCCCAGTCCCCCAGGTACACCAGAAATACCTCCTTCAAACGAACGCACGAGTGCTGCAAGTCCTCCTCAGCCAGCGGACTGTAAGTGCCACTGGTCTCGACTGCCACAGAAAGAGACATACGTGCACATACACATCACCAGCAACACCACTCCCTCTTCCACAAATTACATAAAGGTTTAACAAGATGCACCACACTGCAAGTTTTACAGGGACACGCCACCTGGGGTTTCGAACACCTTTCACAGGTCCTACCTGTTACAGCCGTGGTTTGCTACAAAAACAAAGGCCCAACTTCAACTTTCAATGTAACTATTGTCTACCTGTAACTACACCCGCCATAGTGTGAAACCTCAGCATTAGGCATGGCTCAGATCACTTTCCCAGCTTTGCCCCGTGACATGGAAAAAATATTACATGCAGAAGAAAATGTCATTACGGTATTTATGCTTTCATCATTTGGCACAGATTTTAAAGCAGGAGAAAAAAAGGCAGATGGAAGTCTAGATTGAAAAGACATACCTGGCGCTTTCTCCACAAAGATGACTTTGGAGTCCTGCAGAAAGTTATGGCCAGTCAGTATCATTTTTTTCCCTCCAATAACAGGAAAGCTGTCAGTACTTTGCTTCTCCACCAGAGGCAGTTCTTGGGCAGATCTCTGAGCTGGAGAGTTATAAAGAAGATTTTTTTTTAAAAAAAGCAACCACAAAAACATACACACTAAGTAACTTAATGCTTACCCTCATAAGCTAAGCTGAGTTTGATATAGAAACAAAGGTCAGAAGGTTTGCAGCAAACATGATTGGTTTTCAAGCGCCTTGATTGTAAATAATAGGGTTATCAAACATAGCAGGACAGATTCAAAAGGCTCAAAAAGAACAAGCTGTTTTAAAACTCATCTTGATGTGTACTGTATCAAAAAGTATATTTTTATTGAAATTTGTTTAAAACATTTTTTTCTTATGTTATCAATAACATATAGGCCATGTGTTTACAAGGCACACATGAAAAGCCAACCAGCCATGTCCAAGTGTCTTTCAATCACTAAATGCTGTATCGTCAGTTCTGCAAACTGCCTAGCAGCAGCAGCAGCAGCAGCCATGGGCCTCACAATCCAGTGCAAATTCACAGTTTAGAGAGCGTATTTCCACCAGGACCTGAGTGCGAAGTCACACGTGGATCCATGCAAACAGAATCCGGTATTCTTGTGGCACATATTTTACCCCTCCCAACTGGGACGTGGAGCGAGTGTGGCTGTGCTTCAAGGGATGATGCGACATTTTATCCAGATTACATGGTTCCTCCTGGTGTCACATGCACTAAGAGATGCGTGAAGTTTTTGGCACCAGCTTATTCCACATTCTGCACTGGATATAACACTAGCACTTATTTTTTATCCTGTTTTCCACTCCTTTCAGGAGGCACGTACCACATTTTTGCTTGTAATGCAACCATCAAAACTGCAGTTCACTGACACAAATCCAATCGGCTTCATATTTAGTGGCTTCCTGAGCTTGGCACCTTTGCACAGACCAGTTCAGGATGTATTTAAATTGTGCCTTATCCTGCGATACAGCAACTGAAAAGCTCTTACTAATTTCAACAGGACCAGGATGAAACCATGACTCCTCATGTTTTTTGCTTTGCCTGTTAGCCTAGAACCTGCCCTTGAATAAGAAACAAAGAGGAAATTGTTCATCTCATACATATCCTGGAGAGAAGACAGGGCTTCATGCCAGTCTACTTGCTATAGGTACGGAGGCTTTGCTATTCTTCATAAATAACATAGGCTTATCTTACTGTAACTCCCCACTGCCAATGCTCATTTTTTTATTTAAATGAATGACTGTGAGGGAAAGAAGCTGTCACTGTTGGCTAACAGAACTACCCTTTCCTACAACTTGTGCCTCTCTCGCAGACCCAGACCACCAGTGTGGCAGCAGTGCTACCTTAGGCACCGTTCTGAAAGTCTGTCACCAATGACTGCTTTTGCAAGAGGAATGCAGGGATGCTCTTTCCTGCAGCCTCTCTATTAACAATCCTTGAAAAAGCACCATGCCTCCAAGAGAACAAATGTTGACACGCTCCAAGACCTGCCAGACACGTGTGGGACTCCAGCCTGGCAATGACACACGGACAAGCGTGGCGACCCTCCCGCATGCACGGGGCTAGGGATGGTCACACCTTCCTCTCCATCCCCTCTGCTCCCCACCCCAGAGCTCAACCCCCACATACCTACTGGATATTAAGTTACTCCCCACCCTGTCAGCATCAGAAAGATCCACTTTGTGGAATCCACAAAACCTTAAAAAACTGTTTCAGGGGTTTTTTTAAACTTTTTTTTTAAAATCCAGCTAACCAAATCAGCAATGGGAGTAAGACTGAAATTCAGTTTCCACCACTTCTCCTGGAGTGTTAAAGCTACATGAAGCAAATCGGTTTTGTCTTGTGTGGGGGAGGCTGATGAGGCTTACGGAGCAAGAATGATATAGGTGTCTTTGGAGGGTCCCCCAGTGTATCTGATAAAAAGCAGTCTGTTCAATCAAAGAGACTCCAGTGCGGAAACATGGTTTCTGGAGGTTTTCTGAAGCTGCAGGCAGCTTGTGCCAGTGTGTCAGCTCTAGTATACTGCTAGCTCCACATCAAAGGGGTTAGGGTTTTGTTTGCTGGTTTTTGCTTTATGATGGGAAGGCAGAGAGTGAGTAGGACATGATAGCTGTTTTCCAGAACTCCCACAGCAGTTACTTGTATGATAGGGAGTCACAAAAAAAAAAAAAAAAAAAAAAAAAGAAAGCCTTGTCACTGCCAGGTCTGCTATCAGTTTAAGTGCACTCTACCTTTGCTTTAAGTGCATTCTTTCCTCTAGAAATCAATGCACAAAGCTACACTTTTTTTCCAAGACACAGGTATTTTGTCTTCAGTATAAACCACGTGCTTTCGGAAGGCAGATCAAGATTCACTGACTCGAGAGGCAAAGCAACACCAATGTATAAGTGCATCGGTGGACAAAGACTGCATGTGGGGTGGCACAATACCAAGCAACAGAAGGATGTTTGTTGCTACTTACAGCACTCAATGGGGTTGGAGGCTACTTGCAAGGAGAGGGTCCTGCCATTGGCTTGCGGGATATGAACCCTGAAGACCAGCCGCACGCGGGTATTCTTCCGACCGATGTCCGTCTCTCCCTTGCGCAGTTCAATGTCAGAGTTTCGGAGCTTTAATATCCCAGCACAGTCGATGCTATCCAAAAGGATACACAGAGCAATTCAATTCATTTCTCGCAGACTTCAGGAAGACATGAGCATGCAACCTCTCCCCTCTCTCCTGTACCTCCTTCTTAAAAATCCAAGTCAGACACGACCCAATGACCAGGCTGAACACGGCAGATTTTTTTAAGCCTCATACTTGCATCCACAAGTGGCTCAGTTAGGGCTATCTGTAATACCAGGTAGCAGTTGCTGTTGAGCACACAAGTTTAGGATGTTACTTCAGTTCCCAGAGGAAGAAAATCTAAAAGATCCTTCCTCTCCAACACATTCTGTAAGGATGGCACTTACAGATTAACCAAAGACCAAAGAAATAGCAAGACTAGAAAAGTCAATGGGATGAGACGGTAGTGCACAAAGTGTTACTAACCCAGAACGCAAGGTCACTTACAATTTCATTTGTTACAGCCAATTTGGAGAAAAATCTGACATTACTTGTCATTCTAGGGCAAAGTCCTGAAAATGCTTATTAATGAGCACAGTTCTCCCTGAGGTCAGTTCTACCGTCAGTGTGTTTGTATTCGAATGAGTTGGAAATACTCCCAAGCTGAGCACTGAGCTGAAGCTCTGCATGAAAAAAACTAAACTCAGAATCCTCCCTCCACATTAGGGAAAAACGTGCTTTTCATCAGATAGAACCATTACTATTTCTGACTTCTGTCTCCTTTTTGTTAACTTTGGTTTTCTCCTGGATGAGTTTAAAAGTCAGGATTTTTGTCAAAGCAAATTTCAATAGAGGAAGTTCCCAGAACAAAAGATACGTAACATACACACTCAAAAACCCACTGCAAAAATACCTCTGTTTGGGCCACAACTATAAAGCCTACATGGCAACTTCTTCTGGGTACTGGTCTCTGGTATGTATTTTATTACACTGAATATGCATAGTTTAATTTTATTCTGCATTCAAAGAGTTTAATTCCCCCTCCAGATCTTTGAAGCTCTGTTCTGAAGCAAACTGCACACAAGAACTAAGGCAGCACCGTTTTGATCGACATTTTTTCTAAAGTATAGATTTCAAAACAACAAAAAGGCCCTTGCTGATACGATCACAGAAGCTAATGAACGTATTAAAGCTTCTCAACAATGCATATTAGCAGGTGCAGCCATGAGAATTATGGAATACTTGTATCCATGTCAAAATTCTACGCAAAGATATGGAAGGAACAGTGTGCTTCTCAGTATTGTCTCTCCTATAGCAACACTGTAAAATAAGTAAAAAGCACTTAATGACAGTAAGTTCAGAGCCAATAAAGTTCAAAGAAGAAAAGCATTTAAATTCAGGCTTGTAAAGTCACAGACATTAAAATCTGAAGTCAACAGCAGTAGCTAAAGATGCAAAAGTTTAAATGTGCATATGAGCTTCAGTGTTTCACTGAATCAAGGCCTGAATACACAAAGTACGCCTGAGAAAGGTCCTTGGCTCCAAATTTCAATTCATTGTTAGTGCTACATGAGGTTTTAGACTACCGACATGTAAGGCTTATATATGCCAAAGCATTGTTTGTGGTTCTTCAGAGCACTCTATTACAATGTGGCACACATCTCAAGAAAATATTCAGCTTGGCTCCCAAACTGTGTAACTACCTTAATTCCAGAGAGAAAGATGATTGAAGCGGTAATAATGTTCCCAGATGGCCAAAAATGTTATTCAAACTGGATAAAAATTAAGGGCCAAACAAATATTGCGAGGGTACAAATTGGTGAAATTTCAATAACCTCAATGGCGTCATGGCAGCTCACGATGACAGCAAATGAGGCCAATAATTTTGCAGGCTTGTCACGACTTTTAATACAATGCACTGACAGAGGTGCTCAGGTCTTGAGTGATCACCCTAAGCCCAGCTGGCAATGCAGTTAAACGCATTCTAGCTCTTCTAGTTACACGAGGCACTCCGGGGCATGTTGTACATGACACTGCGAACCAGCATCTAATAACGACTACGTGAGGAAGGACTTCAGGTGCCTGATACCATTCTTCACTTCATTAAGGAGTGGAAAAACTGTATGAATAACAAGGAGTGAAACTGTGATTTTAGTAAGTTCCCTGGGATTTTGCCGTGGTATTTGGTTTGGTGGGGACAGGATTTCTGGCTTGCTGTCTCATCTACCTACCTATCTTTCAATCTCCCTATACATACACACAAAGGTGCATGCATCTATATATAAATAATGAATACATTCACATTTATATACACACCGAGACATGTACGTGCACGCAAGCACACATAAATTCCTCCCAAGGCAGACCCTCAGATAAGGGTTAGGATCACTCAGATGAGGGGGGAGACAATTCAAGGGCTAGAATCATTTGAACAAGGCTGGCAGAGAGAATGGGATAAAATAATGTGGAGGGTCTGATGTATGTCACATACACAGAGGGATATTCGACCCTTTACATAAATTCCTATAATGAAATTTACCTGCGTGTAATGGACCTATGGGGCACTCAATTGTCACTCAGACTCCTACTAATTCAGAGATCCTTAGACAGCCGTGCCTGCTTTTCTGCGTAGGACTAAACTTACCCCAATTTAATAACTCCCAATTTGTAAGTTGTATCGCCTTTACTCCTCTTCCTAGTTCTAGAAACTTTGCTTCTAAAAAATTGCATGAAAAATGCTGATTTTTATTACGTAAGAAATAAAAGCAGTTTTATTCGTCTCAAAAAAACACTACGGTACTTGGAAGTGCTCTCTAAGAGTTTCCGTTGACTACCAAAGACAAATTTTAGTAGGCCCTGTTCCTTGTGCTAGTGCATATAGGAGCAAGAGGTGTCATATTTAGAAACTAAATGCAGGAGCTGAGGTAGGAGATATTTACAGCTTGGTAACTGAGATACTTATTTTAAATGGCAAATAAGCACATTGGCTGAAACTCTAGAATGAAAGCAATGAGTTGTCATAAATATTTGTGAACTTCATTTTGTTGTTAAGCTGATTAGGGACAATTTGTCCCAGCAAAGTTGTGAAAACCTACTATTACAGAGAGAACTTAAAAAAAAAATAGGAAAAGGAAAATCGTGTACAAAAAAAAAACCCCAAACAACACAGAAGTAAACCAAGTGGTGTGACCAAGGGGAAACTGCTAGGAGTGAGATACGGTGCCTGAGTCTTACAGTGCTCTCATGTTGTTCTCTGGAAGAAGTGGAATTTCCAAGACTTTGGTGTTGGAAAGTATTGTTTCATGGCTGGTGGTGGAAACGGTCTTCCCGGTGATTCGATGAACCTGGTAGAAAGCATGGGGTCGCAGCAGGCGGTCGTCTGCAGTCCCAATGAACAGCTGTAGTGTGAGCGGCTCGCTTTCTAAGTAACCATGTAGCTGGCAAGAGAACAGAAAACACCCACTGAGCACCACGCACATAAACTGCTAGGAACCAATTAAATTTTTATAAGCAGGAGCACCTAATTCAAGGAGAGAATTTGTGACAGGTGCTATGTGTTAAGTTCCCCCCTTCCATTTTTCCTGTAACGTAATATTGCCACAATAAAAAGGTGTACTCAGAAAATGTCTCATTATCCTAAAGGACCTGAGGCACTTTAGACGGGGTGAGCTTTTGAGCACTCCCGCTACGTCCACAGAAAACTTTGTATAAATTCTGCTGTGGCGTTCAGCAAAAAAACACAATGAAGTCAATGTTCCCTCCCCACACTGAGGCTGGCAAAACCGACGGAGTTTGCAAGTGGAAAGGACACAGCTCATCCATCCCCAGGCTTCCTGGGTCATCCCTCGTGCAGCAGCAGGCTGCTGCTCGGGACGCATCCCCTCATTAACTGATTTTTATACTGGTAAATACCTCCTGGGACAGCGTGGAGACAGATCACATATACATGACTAGTAGCTCACCATGTGTGTCAAATTCTTGTTATAATCGCACAAAAATCTCATTGAGGCTACTGGGCCTGACTTGAACCTCATCCATGTTACAGAGACTGCTCTGATGACAAGAGTTATTTCTGCCACAGGCTGGGGACGGAGCAGGAGCAGAGTCTGACCTCATCCCCACCATCTCCTGAAGAAGCTACTCCGGGTTCACCCTGGTGAGACCATGGGTGGAGCTGTCTGGAGCCAGCTCCAACCTCTGCTTAACACTTTGTAGCCTGGAGGGGCTGAGACTGAGAGGGGATCTCAACAGTGCTTATAGATATGTAAAGGGCGGGTGTCAGGAGGATGGGGCCGGACTCTTTTCAGTGGTGTGCAGCGACAGGACAAGGGGCAACGGGCACAAACTGCAACACAGGAAATTCCGCCTCAACAGGAGGAAAAACTTCTTTCCTTTGAGGGTGACATAGCACTGGAACGGGCTGCCCAGAGAGGTTGTAGAGTCTCCTCTGGAGACATTCAAAACCCGCCTGGATGCTGTCCTGTGCAACCTGCTCTAGGTGACCCTGCTATAGCAGGGGGGTTGGGCTAGATGATCTCTGAAGGTCCCTTCCAACCTCTACCATTCTGTGATTCTATGTGATTCTGACACTGGGAAATGAGTCTCACAAAAATAGTTACCTTGCAGTAGTTAGCTGTGAAGCCCTCTCCCAAGGGAACCGAGGATGCAACAACTACAGAAGAGAGGAGCGTGGGCAAGGTGGGCTGTCCCAGGAGATGTGCTATCGCAGAGCAAACCTGCTCACTTTCTTGTGGGTTTAGTTTCCTCTGCGAATGGTTCAGGTGGATTTGGGCACGAGTTATCCACCATCACTGCACCATCACTAAATCTGATCAAAATTAGACCATTGATCATAATTTGGTGAGGAGCAACATCTTTAATTTATGGTGCATGCAAGTCCAAAGCTAAATACCAATGACCAATTGGTGACCAACCACGGTCACCAATGCATGCAACGGTGACCTCCATGGTGACCAATGCATGAGAAAGGAAGGATGTTGCGCCTAGACACAACATCTATCACTAACCGGGTGTACTGCAGATTTTTCACCCCATGCTTTGGTCAGAAGGAAAACAGAAGTGCTTTAACTTGTCTGATTTGGTGTAGCAATTTTTACATCCTTACCTAAAGCACGTGGATGCTGGGAGGACGCAGGGACAGGAGGAAGGGGCTCATTTCCAGCACTCCAACATTTTATCAGCTCTGCATTGCTGGGACACCACACGAAGGCAGCTTGGAGCCAGGGGGTTGTGATATGATATAGGGAGTTTCCATATCAGCATTGTCAAACTGAAAACACACTAGCGGCAGTTTGAAAATCTGCCGTATCGGCAAAACGACAGAAAGACACAAGGAGAGCCAAGCTTGTGCGTTGCCTTCAGCAGGGTCTTCTGGGCTGCACATCTCAGTTCAGCCCCACACGGAACACCCGCCTCCTAATGACACCAACATTAATGCTAGGCTGCAAAAAGAGGGCTTTCTGGCTTTAACCTCCATAGCGGGAGATGCAGCCCAAGCTGCCGGCGGGTGATCGTAGGTGTGCTCCTGGCACAGCCAGCGGCCATGGGGAAGCCACCATCCTACTCATCACTGCTGTGTTGCCCCGCCTCACAGCCCTGGCTGTTCACTGCCGCCACCGGCGCGAGTGAGCGGCGCTGGCGGAGTGACCTGGATTCAGCCCGGGCTGATCTCACCCTGCCTCGGCATCTCCAGAACCTCAGCAGCAAAGCCAAGGTGACGGAGGAGATGGAGGGTATCGTGGGATATTTTTGATCGCGAGCGGCACGCAGGTTTGCACAGGGGAAAAGTAAGACAGTGTGACACACCAGCCGATTAAATTTCTATGCATTACCAGCGGTCACTTCTCCAGCTCGTCATGGATGGTGCTTTTTATGGAGAGTGTAAAATTAAAACAAACACATATTGAATTACAAGGCCGCTTAAAGGGTAAAAATAGACTAGCGAGTAACTCAAACCTCAATTCAGCAAAAGCAAAATTGGTACTGAGGTACCCATATGTGTTACTGAATTCAGGCAAAAGGGTCAAAAAATGCTGGTCTTGCATCGGGTTCTGCTATTTCAGGCTTTATCTTTAAACCTGAACTCAGCTGCTGCCATATCTCATAACCTACTCCTGAATCTCAGTTTCTTCTTTTCCCACAAGTTTCCTAACGGGACACAATTGAACACCGCAAATCCTCAGCTTTGCGTACCTGCCCTCCCCTGAGAGGGGTTAACAGGCTGGAAAATAAATAATGTATAAATAATCTTAGATGCATGATTTGCATTGTTTTTTAAGGCTTGTGATCTTTAAACTGAATTCATGCTTGGGGTTTTTTTAAAGACCCTGTTCTACAGCCCTGCTGGGCTTTGCTTTGGATCCATTACCCACAGTTACTCACTCCCTGACAGCTACTTCTGCACCTGAAGACAAGTAGTGGCTACAGCGCTGAACAAACGTGAGTTTTCAAGAGCTGAAAGACTAACATAATCACTATACAGTTGATTTTGCTGCCCTCAAAATACGCAAAATCCTCGCTCTCAATTCACTCCAAGTTTCGTTTCATATACTGCAGTAGGAGGCATCTGATCTCCAATACGTGTTTCCCTTTGAATTTTACCCACTGCATCACATTATTTACTTTTACATTATGTCACATAATCATGTATGCCAACAGAAGCAGTAAAAGAAAACCATGCAAGGATTAACATTTAAAGGGGCACATACTGCGGATGACTAATTTTAGATTATCCACTCAGCGCACAATTTCTGTGACAGCGTTGAGCTTTGGGAGTTTCTGGCATGCTGCTGATGTCTGGAGAATGGGCAAGATTTTGCTTTCTCTCAGCTGGGCACAACAAGAATATTCTGCAGCTCCCTCAAAATACGGGAGAGTGCTATTACTGTCACATCATTCAGCAGGACGACGAGGACGATGGCGGCAGAAAAGGCAGAGCTGCAGTACTCCGGGCTGTTAGATTCATCAACAGGTAAAGGGAGTATCGAACAAGACAGATGTAAAATGGGAAGGGGGAAAAGGGGGACTGAGTATTTTTCTTGGTTAGGAAAGATCTCATGCGTTCACATCCATGCATATTTTCCATGCATGCTCTGGAATACTGTACTCGCTGGTATAACGATTCTGTTTCCTGGCGTGCGACATGGGATGCATGCGTCAGACACCCTATTTTTATCTTTTTCTCTGTGTAACACAGTCCGAAGCTCTTAATAACTCAGCGGCTGAGTACGGGTGACAAAGGCTGCTCTCAGCTACCGCATTCATAATAAAGGATGTGCCTTTCCTACCAAGCATGCTTTGCTTGGCAATACGTAGATCCAAGTGGAAAGCGCTGTACTTTATCCTACTGAGAAAGCGTAAAAGGACTTAGCTGCAAATAAGGATCAGGTGCACAATGTTTTGGAATGAGTTTTCCTTCCCAAAGAAAGGTGAGGATCCAGCAGTCGCCTGGTTTAGTACAAAGGAAAAATGCAGGCAAAACTGAAGTACACAGGTAGGACCTCTGTGGTCAGTGTTTTTGGTTCTGAAATCAAAGTAGGTCATATTCTCTTGTTCTGACCGACCACTGACTACTCTGCTCTTTTCCTTTTTGAGCAACACTGTTAAAAATATTTGAACTCATCTCAAATGATATTTGCATTTGTATTGTCTGAAGCTGCAAAGATCAAAATCAGACTTAATTGTGGGCCTATTTTACACTCCTGTAATTCTATCAAAAGTGATGCAGTCACTGGTAATTAACACCAGAACAGGACCGATCACAGTTAAGCTCTTTGTCATCTTACATCATCTTACGTAAGAGCAAGGGAAAGGCTGCACCGGCTGGGCGACTGCTCCACCGCACCAAGCTTTCCCTGGGATTCCTACACCTCTTCGTCATCGCTTTCACAACGCCCTCTCCCACCAACACCTCTGATTTTCACCAGTAGATTGCTGCTCATCTTGGCGCAGGGCGCCAAAGCAAATCCCAGCCCTTCCCCAGGCAGACGCGCTGTGCACCGTGTGCTGGGGCTGAATGTTTTCCCGCGTCCAGGCGCCACGGCGCTGAACGCCAGGCGTCTTCCTCCGGCAGCCAGCAAAGTGCGAGGGAAACAGCGCTGCTTCACCCCTCGCAGCCAACATCCAACTGCAAGGTCCTATCTGCTTCAGTCCTACGGCGATGATAACCTGAGGTTTATTGCAGACGTGAGCATACCCAGCCTGCCTGGATTCCAACCGTGCGCCTGGTGCATATCTATGCAGTCTGGCAATCGGAACGAAACAGACTTGAAAAATGATGAGCAGACGGAGCTGAGGTGCTTTTAACGCTAGCGTTAGAAAAAAAAAAAAGCAAAACGTCCCCAAACCTCGCTCTAGTTACTGAATTTTGAGGAATTTTTGCAAACGTCGCGTCCAATAACTCAAGCGCTATTTCAGCATTGGTGGTTATTCTAGAGTCTGTGAGGAAAACTTCTATTATTTAAGCCACGACATTTATTTTAAGAAACGTGGCTGAAATATTCTGCGTGCTCCCTTCCAAGTGCTTTATGCTTTTGGCACGCTGAAGCATCTGTTGAAATGCTCAGAAAGCTACCTGCCATAACAAGGAGCCCTCTGTGCCTGGAGAGGCTCCTGGAGGCCACTGAAAGAACGGTCCCATTCTGACGGGACACACCAGCCAGGTACACCCTCTGCACCCACTCACGCCGTCAGGAAAAAAGGGATCTACACTACATAATAGCTTTTAAGTGTACTTATTGGGAAAAGACTGCAAAAACCCTACGGTGGTGCATTCCTCCACACTCTGACTCTGTAAATACATTAAATGACCGTTGTGGCTGATTTAGGGCTTAGCCCATCCCAGTGCATTCAGGGCAGAGCTCCCACTAATAACAAAGTGGGGCACGACCAGGGACCCTCTAAACTAGTCAGCAGCTTGTGCTTGAGACTATCCAGGCTGCTAGGGTCTACATCCTTAATGATAATGATGTGCCAAAAAAATCCATAGGTAACATCTGTATCAGCGATGCGTCTACAAATCTGTGTGCCCGTTCTTTGTATGTTTGGTACATAATAAAGACAAGAAGTAAATTCACTCACTTATGCCTCTAAAAATAGTAAGAACAATACCTACATTTCCTTATCCTACCACGTAACTGATGGCCGTGCTGCTTGCAGCAGGTACCACAGTGCTTACACTTAGCAATGCCCTACACGTCTGTCTGTCCCACTTGCATTTCCAGAACTGTTCAAGGAATACCCTGAGCCAGTCTGGAGAGAATCATTAGCAAGACTAAACACCCAGTCTGGGGAAAGGGGACTTCTTTCCCTTTTTTTCCCACCAATGTTTCAGAATGTAATTCCAATGCTTTCAAAAAGGTCAAACACGATAAAATCTTAAAATAGTGAAAATTTTAAAGTAAGTGCTTCTTGTGTCTTTAAGCCAGAGCTTCAGGAGCTACACACCAAATAGCTTTATTGCTAACTTTCTGAAGCAGTAGGTCTTTTTTGTTGTTGTTAAACGCACATGATGAATGATAAAATGAAACAAACTGTCATTTTTTAAAAACATACCTAATATACAGACTCAAAAAATTAACATCAGTGAGTGCTCACTGTCCTGTTTTTTTAAAACCCAATTGAAGATCAAACTGTTTAAACTACAAAGAAAGTGCACAAACGTTTTCAGTATTGACTTTAGCTATGGGCACCAAGCATGCATAAAAATAGGGTCATCGACCTTATTTTTAAGAAAAATAATTTACTTTTAGCTACTATGTAGAAGCACCAGGAGATGTAAACCATTGCATCATGGGTTTAAATGAGAAGAGGGAAAAGTTGCTCTTGTGGGCAATGGCTGTCATATGAAGCAAAGGCACCGAGCGTGAGGTCAGGAGACCTGGGCACCTACTCTCATGTGTGCTGCAAAGATCCTGCCCGACCTTCGCCTGGGCAGCCACTGAACTGCCCTGCCCTGCCCACCTACTGCTGAAGGATCAGGGAGCCAGCAACGTATGGCTCTGGGGAAAAAAAAAAACATGGGAAGACTCCCCTCCTCATCGCAAAATCACCTCCACCTATTCCGCCCCGTTTTGCCTCCTAATTCCTTTGCTAGGGGAGGCTTGAGGAAAAAAGACACGTCAGGTGCCCCACGGCAGAGGATTGTAGAGGCTCTCCACTCAGCCTCCTCTCCCAAACCAAAGGGCTTAACGCCAAGTGCCATGGGAGATGGCTTATCGACTCAGCAGGACAACGCCAGACTTCTCTGCTCAAGAGGGAAGCCAGGCAGCCCCCCCAGCAGATCAGGGGGTGCACCACGCGCCCTAGGGCAGCGGCAGGGCACCAGCAGGCAGCTGTACTCTGCGCTACCAAGCAGGCTCCAGGCAGGGGCCAGCAGGTGCAGGACCACGCGAGGTGAGCAGCGGCCCTGGCCGTGCCGATTCGGCCAGGCATCCGCAGCAGCATCTGCGGGGCACCAACACACCACGGCAACACCCGCCTCGCTGTGGGCTCTCACAGCATCCCTTCTCTTTCCAGCTGTTTGCCTCCACCTTCAGCATCACGCTCTGCGGGTGAACCCCTTTCAGCCGCTGCCGTGCCACCCACCTACCCTTCGTGCTTTTTAGGTGTCTGGCTCAGAAGGGTGCAAGCACTCAGAAGGTGCCCACAGCGCACCTGGGACTGAGAGAGGCACATCATCCTGACCAGGTAACTCTTCCCTTTGCCAGCAACTAGGCATGCAAAAGGGGGTGACAGTTTTCGGATGAAGTGCGAAGCAAAGCTCCAGACCACTTGTCATTGTGGATTCAAAATGGAGGTGCTAAACGTGGGCCGCTCTTTTCTCCAATGTGAGCACAGGCCAAAAAAGAGGAGCATCCTATTCAAGAGAGTAGAGCAGACAGACTTCAGAATTAAAAAAAACAAACCGAACAAACAAAACAACACCACCCAGAAAATAAAATACCTCCTTAGGAACTGAGGTGACCCTCTGGCTGTGAGAGCTTCTGCTGAATTTTGTCTGACACAGTTAACCAAAAAAATGTATAATTGTGCAATTTAACATAAATGCTACTACCCCTTAGTCCTTCACTCACTTCAGATAAAAATATAACGGGAATTCCTACAGGTTTTTTGTGCTGCTTTCAAGATTTATTTTTCCTTGCTAAAACTAATTTTCCTTGGATTCACTCAAACTCTGTTTTAAGATCCAAATGTAGTCAGAGCTGGTCCACAAATAAAAATAAGACAGCTTGCTCCTGCAAAGGGCTAAGCCTGGGCAGAGAGCGAAAGCTGGACAGGAGAAGGAGTGAATGGAAAACAGCAGGAGTGTTTTATGTGGCACCTTCTAGTGCTGCCACATTGACTTTAATTCAACAGTGCAGCAAAAGAGCAGCTGTTCACATCATGATGAATAAAGACCTATATAAAACTTCCAGCTGCAAATACGCTGTGAGGAATATTAATCTTAATGTAATAGAGATGCCGTACACTCAGTCACTGGCTCACAAGTCATTTCGGTCTCTATCCAGGGAAAGACAGCCTTCGTGGCTGCTGGCTCTCAGCACAGCCATGAAATCTCCTTGTCTAAACAGCCGCAAGACGCTGCTCCCTATTTCTAGGAAGGATTTTCCTCCTCAAAAATAGACGTACCTACAAACCAACCCAACTCACACTCCTCCTAAAATTGTTAGACTTACAATAGGGATGCCCACCAGGAAAGAAATTACTAACGGAATGAATATATGGGTCCTGAGCACCTTATTCACCGGGACACCAGGAAATCCTTACTGCTCTCATGACATTTTCTACCGTGAAACTGAAGAGATGTCCTCCCCATAATCTTAGCTCCCCCACTTTCAGGTGACCAGAGGCAGCCAATCAATCCTCTGTGCACCATGGCCCATCTCTAAGAGGGCATCACCTAACTGTGCAGCCGTGGGAGCTTCCAAAACCTCCTTGCAAGACAGGGCTGGGGAGAGTCGTTCCCTGGTGGAGCAACAGAGGTGGCACCCATGCCCGGCAGTCGACTTCAGTGAAGAAGTTTTCCGCTTCGTGAACAGCCCTGCGCTTCCCCAAGGAGGGCTGCCGCTGGCCCTCGTGCAGGAGGAAAACCTTTCCTCTGCATAGCTTGTCCTGCAGCACAGCCACCACGTGTGACCTCTTGGGGCTCTCCACCCTAGTAGCCTGCACCGTTTGCATTTGGACAGGATCCATAGCAATATGAAGCTGAAGCATGGGAAGCTTTCAAATTGCATTTGAGTAAATGTACACTGACAACAGAAAGAGGGGCTCTGGAAACCACAGATTAAAAATCCAAGTCTGGGAGGAAGTCCAATGCAGCAGTGGCTCCCCTGAAACTACCTAACCCCTCAATTTACTCAGCTTCCACTCAAACGTTTGACCCTAGCATCCGTAACAACTTTCAGTTTGGATAGTCATACCCATGGTCATGTATGAGTTAAAAAAAATAATAAATCACAGAAGCACTGCAACAGGAATTTATTACATATTCTTAAGCAGATACCCCAGGCAAGCTTATACTTGTAAACCTGCCTTTTGTCATGCTGCTGACGCACCGCTCGCATCCCATTTGTGGGTTAGCACAGGCTGGCCCGGGATCCTCGGGCGTGTGTCAGGTGCCGTCAGCGCAGGCAGGACGGGTGTGATGCCCTCACCGATGCCCACCCCAGCCATGGCACAGCACCACTGCCAATATCCATTGGCAACTTCTCCAAACCCGAGACACCCCACACACCCCGAATGCCGCATTATCACTCAGTGGCTTGCTAGCGCTGCCGTGACTGCACATCTTTGAATTCCCACCCCTGCAAATTCAAGGGCAATGGGGTGCCCAACTACCCCCAGGGGTTATCTGCTTACGGGTCAATGCTTTTGAGGTGCTTTTCCTGGGCATCAAGATGAACAGTGGCTCACATGGGACAGGGGCAACACAGTTCCAGGCAAAATAGCTCTGGGGTTCCTAGACACCAGTGAGACAGCGTCAGATCAGAAATGGGTGCTTTCCCCCTAAACTTTAACTCCTATCCCAATGACATTTATTTAAACTGCTACTGAAGACAGAAAGCTGGGGCTATGTTTAAAGGCTTTATCTCTGTAAATATTTGGAGAGCTATAAATACTGAGCCATATTCATAATATGAATATTGGACTTACTGTTCTGTTGCTATGAAAATTACTATAAATACACTTCCAATTCTTAATTTCTCTGATTTGCCAAGAACTCCTTTAAAAAGACAAAAAAGCTCTTATGTAAGACATCTTGCTATTTAATTAGCAATCAGAGTCAAAGGCCACAGCACAGAGCAGGAACTGAAAACTCAATGATAGAAGCAGACAAAGCAGGTAGTACACAAGCACGCTATACAGCTGTATGTCCCAGGTAGGACTTCTTATAATCAGACAGCCCATGAGTCAAGCCCTGACTGCTTTCTGTGTTTGGGGAAAGGAGGGAGTAGGAAGGGAGGCTGTGTGAAGGTCTGAAATCAACCTCCTCGCTTCCTCTGCAAGTCACAGGAATACCGATGGCTTCCAAATTTCACAGTACCTCTGTCCAGTTTGGGGTTTTTTTTTGTGTGTGTATAAATGAATTAAAAGAAGGAAAGCATTTCAAGGCGTTTTATAAAAGCGCAGAACGGGGATGGCTTTGCGGCTTAAGAAGTAGCAAGCTGGGCATAGGGTGATCAAGTTCCCATCTCCAGCTCTGCCAGATAGTTTTTGCTTCATCACAGATACATGACTTGATTAGAGCAGAGAAATTTCGTAACAGGTTTTTACATACCTCCAGTCTGCTCTATGTTTAATCAATTTGTGCTTCAGCCTTCTTATAAAATAAAAGCCAGGAACCACGCCATGTGGCCGGGTAACCCTTTCTTCACTACAGAACACGCGGTGCTTCCCAGCCCTCTGGTTCCAATCCTTGCATGATTTACACCCGTGTTCCTTGGGGAATAAAACAGATTAATGCAACCCCCTTGCTCTTTGGAGTCAGAAAAATACTGTCTGCACGTGTCTGTTCCTCAAGACAGGTTCTGCTTCCATTGTTTCAACCCCCAAAATGTGTTGTCATCACATGCACAAGATCCATAAACATGCTATTTGTGACTCCTGTCTCAAAGCAGAAAAGGACAGCATGTTTTGCCAGGTCACTACATACTTCTGGTCCCACTCTCCTTCCACAAGCCACCTTTGATCCACCTGGTTCTACAGCTCCGATTACACTGCAGTTTTATCTGAGAGCATGCCTTACATGGAAAGCATCTTAATGTAGCAATAAAAATAGGTCAGGTATATCTTGTAGCTCAGCTTCAAGGTTTTGACCTCCAAGACAGTCTGATTAAACTGTGAAAAATCCAGAGAGATTGTATTCCACACTGTTGAGTTGTTTGAGAGCAACGGTGATGCCATTGGTTGATGTGACTTGTTTTACCAAAAAAGAAAAAAATGGATGCGACAGACCACACTCTGGTTATGTTATGCTGACCAACAAGCATAACATGAGCAGCCCTGCCCAACAGGCCACAAGGGCTAAAATGAACTGAAAGGCCTGTGATCTCCAACAGCAAGTAAATAAAATAGGCATGGAAGACTCTTGGATAAACTTTCTCAACATGTAAGTACTATTTTCAATCAATCATTCTAAATATTGTCATGTTGAGTAACACTATTTAGCAACAGCTGTTGCACTAGAGTTTCAGCCAAATACTGACAAGCTAATACCACAACCCCATTTAAAGCTAGTAAGATGATCAAATAAAGCGTTGCAAATATTAACGGCAGAACTTGCTAATGAAAGCTTTACAGAGTAGCATATCTGCTGCTGCAAATGGATGACACCTTTCTTCAGTCGATGTAGCAGGATGTCAGTGCGTGACTGGGATTTGAGGACACTGAGGGTAACACTTTCTCCTTTGAAGTACAATGAGTACTAGTGACAAGGACCTGCGTTTTTACACCCAAACCAAGACAGCATCTATATCAACCTGTTGACTTCAAACATCAGGCTCTGGCATAGGTCAAGTCCAAAGCCAGAGGTAGGAATGCCAAAGTCTTAAAAGGCACCGCTCCTCCCCATCATACTCCAGCCTTACTTGGGTATCTAACGTAAGAAGTAAACCTCAGTCCTGGCGAACTGGTAAGATCTTAAAGCCTGCTGGGCCCAGTTACACATAATTATACACAACGCTTCAAGTCAAAAAGAAACAGGAAAAAGCCAGGTGATTCACGCCACCGAACTTTAACACATACAGGCTGGACAACAACAGGGTCTAGTCACCTTGGCTGCCTTCAAAGCCAGCAAAATGAGACACGCACTCTGAAGGTGTGACTTACCTGAGCTGCTTCAGATGTTCACATGAGAATAAAATTAATAGCTCACTCAACTCTATATTGACAAGCCTAGCCCTGATTACAGAGAGAAACTAAGGCAATTAGCTCAGTCGCAGACATCTACAGTTAGCCAAATAAACCCAAAACGTAGACTTGCCCCTGTAACCAGCCCAGGCCACAATTCAAAGCATGAGTGTCCCACAAACCCAGGGCAGTGCTGCAAGAAAGGCACACCTCACCCAGCCCAAAGAGCAACGGAGCAGAGCTTTCTGTGAGAAGCCCCCCCGCAGTGGCAGAGCGTGCTACAGACACACAACGCTTTGCACTTCACCACCATGCGTTTCGGGCAGTTGCCCACAGCTTTTCACAGCAGGGCTATGAGACCCTAAACTGGAACGGTGGCACTTTGCAGGCCTTTCCTCTCCCAGAGGGAAAGGCCAAAGTCAGCTCCACCACAGTTTCTCTTCAGTGCTTCAGCTTCTCCACCCTGATTTTGAGGGCCCCATGTACCCTGGACCTGGAGTCGGCCACAACACAGGGGGTGCATGGGGTGGTCACAGCTGGGAGATGGACACATAACCGGCTCCACCCGCAGCCTCCCTGCCGGTGCCCAAGAAGGGACCAACAGCCCTTCCCTCCGTCACACAGAGGTGCAGCAAGGAGCAACTCATTCACCTGCAAAGACTGCAGCAACCCCCTCCCTGCAGCGCTCCCAACCTCAGCGCTGGAGCATACGGGAAATTCTGGAGCAGCGCTAGGTCCATTGGACCTGTTGGAGCGGGTCCAGAGGAGGGCCACAAAGATGATGAGAGGGCTGGAGCTCCTCTCCTACGAAGACAGGCTGAGAGAGTTGGGGTTGTTCAGCCTGGAGGAGGCTCTGGGGAGACCTTCCAGCAGCCTTCCAGTACCTAAAGGGGGCCTACAGGAGAGATGGGGAGGGACTCTTTATCAGGGAGTGTAGTCACAGGACGAGGGGTAAAGGTTTTAAACTGAAAGAGGGGAGAATTAAATCTGAAATTAGGAAGAAATTCTTTACTCTGAGGGTGATGAGACAGTGGAAGAGGCTCCCCAGAGAAGCTGTGGATGCCCCACCCTTGGAAGTGTTCAAGGCCAGGTTGGATGGGGCTTGGAGCAACCTGGTCTAGTGGGAGGTGTCCCTGCCCAGGGCAGTGGGGTTGGAACTAGACGGTCTTTAAGGTTCCTTCCAACCCTAACCATTCTATGATTCTATGATTTTGGGTGGCCTTGCTGTTGCTGTTCCTGTTGTTTCAAAATTGGAATACATGTTAAAATCATAATGAAAAGGCATGCTAATGTTCATTTTTACATTATAAAATGGTAAATAAAAATGCTAATGTTCATTTTTACATTAAATTAAAACTTACTTATATTACATCCCTTTCGAATACAAAAAGGGAAAAGAGCATTCACTAATAACTGGAGAGTCAAGAAGCTAGAGGCCAAATTTGATCATATTTTTCTTTATTTTATTTATGTTATTTTACTCAAGACTGGAGGAACAGAAGAATGCTTTTACTCATTAGATGATTTCCCTACAAAGAGCTAGGCTTTCAGCCTAACGCTGCCCTGTGATTAGAGCAACTACCCAAGTAAAATCGATTCAGGCTGAGAGTTTTAGGGGCTTCATTTACTCCAGCAAAACTGCAGAGCCATAGCCCAGCGCCAGCATCGCCACTGCGCTGTCTTGCTCTTTGCAAAACCTCTCCAACCTGCCTCCATTTCAAGTAGTGCTCTCGCAGCCAGCAGTGGGGCTATGTCAGTTCACATATTTTAAGGTTTTCCTCACAACCGGGAGGGATTAGAAAACGAGGCTTTGATGTGTTCAGGCCATGTGCTTGAGATTACTTGTGTACCTAGATGCTAGCACATGTGCCTGCAAGTTGTGGTCTAAATTTGTTTGTGTCTCGCAGTTCACGTTTGCAGCTATGGGTGGAGTTTGTGTAAAATGCTATTACTGTATGCCATTTTGTAGTCCATAATACTCCACGACCTATATTCAATAACAATGTTTGAGTTTATGTTGAGGAATATAATATTACTGCAGAGTAAGAGCTATAACACATAAGGCCCACATAATGAAAACAGTATCATTTTAGGATAAGCAGTTGAAAATTAATTTGAAAGCCATTCGGAAAATTATCGCAGGACTACTAAGGATTATTGATGAATAAATGCCATCTATATTTTTTTTTTAAAAAAAAGCTGCGCATTCCAAGCCATTTTATAAATTCCTGCATATATAGGAAGAGATGTACATATTTTGTGTAGCTTTTTGAATTTTGAGATCATAGGCACTATCTAAATATTATTATACATATAAACATGACTGCTCCGCGCTGTATTGTGTTTCAACCAGACCAAACGCTCTCCATAGCACAGGCGGTGTTAGAAGACCTTAACAGAGTTCTGCAAAAAGTGGCAAGACTTTTTTGGTTTTTGCCCTTTTTTCAACACGTGTTATCTTCTGTGGATAAAGGACAAGGCAGAAAACCAAACCGACCCGTACCAGTTACACTTCTTCTGCACTTCACAACTTTTAGATGTGCTATTCCTCTTCAAGTCAATGAGAGTTTTACAGCTAAATCTAATCCTGCGTGCTTTGCCAATTTTCTCTGGTGTTTTTCTCCTAGAAATGCAGGCACTTGGTACATACATAGCAGTGAGACTGTACTAAAAGCCACAGCAGGTGGAAAATAACACAGCCCAGGGAAGTTTTTGTTTTTTACTCTCCTCACAATCAAAGCTATGCAGCACGCACAATGAGGCACAGTAAATAAAGACATTTCACACAGACAGGCACGAAAATCTTCCAAAACAAAGAAAATTAAATTATCTTTCAACTAAAGAACACACTGCAGTGAAAGACTAAATGAGCGATTCTAATTAAAACCATGCTGCGAATCTCTTACTTTCCACCACGAAAAAAAATCAGCTAGTGTTTGTGCATGTACAGCCACCCTCCAAAACCAGTCAAGCAGCTTTCCAGCCAAACAATGCAAGACACAGCATCTCAGAACTACAAAACATATTGAAATTATTTCCATAGCAATCATAACAACAACATGCCAGGCCAGGATCTGCAGGGAGCTCGGCCCCCCGCCGGCCCCGGTGCTGCCCGCCATGCCAGGCATGCCGCTGGCAGCACCCACGCAGTGCCCGTCCCCTCGTCCCACCACCGCATCCAGCACCCCACCAGTGCGTGGCCACTCCGCTCGGCAGTGCTCGCTTTGGCAATGGCCAGCCTCATCCACAATAGTCACTCGCATCCCTTCTCCGGCCCGTGCTCATAAGCAAAGCACACATGCGGGAGACCACGGCACTGGTAGTCCTGGCCCCAGGCAAGCACAGGCAACGTTGTGCAAGCCCTGCTTGAGCTTTTAATCCTGACATGCCACAACCATCTCGGGCTCAGGTCTCTCTCCTCGCGGTGCTAAGGCGGGCAGCAGCCTCAGGTGAAGACGTTGGGAAGGGGATGAAAACTCAGGAGTAACCCTTTGTGCCTGAGCTGCGCCTGGGCGTCGCACACGGCACGGCTCTGAGCAGCTCTCCAGAAACGAAACGTGATCTCTCTTCCAACCCACTCTCTTCCAGCTATTTATCTATTTGCACAGCCACCGTACGCTGCAGGCTTCCTGAACGCTAGCCGCTGCCCTTTCACGGGCAGAGAGCCGAGGGGACGGGAACGTGCGGCTTATTAAGTACAGCGAATATGGGCATCCATGTCCTGAGCAGAACATGCATGATACACTGATACTGCTATTTTGATGCAGGCACAGGGACGGGAATCAGCTAAATATAGCAGACTTCAGTGACCGGTCTAAATTACAGACGTAAATGACATGAAGAAAGGTACAGCTTGCCCAAACACAGAGGAAAGTAATGTGAAGATTTTGGATGGTGATGGGAAGCTTGACTCTAGCATCTCATTACGCCTGACTTGCTATCAAGACATCCAGTAAAAGCTTCAAAGACACAAGGACCTCATGCCTGCCAGGTGTGGGCAGGCATAATGGCGGCGGAACACAAAGAAGATGCAGTCATCCTAAGGGATCCCAAAATCAAAGGGACGGAAGGCAGAGGCAGAGGACAAGGAGGATCCAGTTAACAGCATTCACCTGAAAGCCACCAGAAGGAAGCAGCAACACACGGACAGGGAACCTGCAACTGATGCCCAAAGTCCATCAGATTTTTAAGAGGAAAAACTTTAATGGATCTTCTACAAAGCAGCAAAGAGGTCTGCAAGAACACAGCACAGATTCTGCAACTTGCTCCCCTTTTTCATGCTATTTTTGGGCAGTTGGCAGCCCCACGTGATCCTGTGTGACACCCAATCTCTTGTAACACCCATGCAAGGCAGTGAAGGTGTCTTAATCCAAATTTTGCAGTTGAGTAACCTGAGCAACAGTAAGCGACACAATTAATTGCCAGTTGATCAATGTATCCTTGCTCGGTAGAAAACTTAAGCTCATGTTCAATATTTAATCCCACTTTATGAAAATTTAAGGATGTATTTAAGTGCTCTGTTGCACTGTAACAGAAAGATCACTTTGCTCAATCTCTTTTACGTTTTTTCCCTTACATTACACAGAACTGGACCAGCAACGTTTTCACGCGAGCAGGATTGCAAGCGGCAAGGGAGGAGCTCCCTTTCTGGTGATGACAATGGGTTTTCACCAGGACTCACATTTGGCAGTAACACTGTGCTATCAGTGACCCAAAAGGCAAAACTCACTGAGGGGGACTTCGGTGTCTGCAACTCGAGTGCTGAGGAACTCCCAAAAACATACCCACGCTGTGCCTGCAGGTGTTGCTTACTGCTTTGAACAGGGCTGCATTTGAAACCCAGGCAGCAGACTTTTAAATTCCAATGTACATAATGTCTGCATGCAAATCAAAAGCAGGAGTTCCTCCACTTTATTGAGCACCGAAACATTAAAAACAGGTGTTTAAAAACAGTATTACAAATCTGTCTGCAACCTGTATTATTTTTACCACGTGCAAGTAAGTTGATCGCTAGTGTGTTTCAACTGTTTCAGTGAAAATATTCAACTCCTGCTAAATTATTTCTTAAACACGTCGACAGAGGAGAAAGTCCATTTGATTTCGCTGCACTGACAGCACACAACATATTTTACCTATGTGTATGTATATAGAAGATGCTGTAATGGATCATCTCCCTTTCACAGCACATATCAAAGAAGATCTTAAGCTATTCTTCACAAGGAAAGAAATGATAAACCCCTGCTCATAATGAAAGCTGCAACGTACTTCACGAGAGCAACTGAGTAATTTGACACCGTATTTTCCACTGATTCAGCCTGTTAGTTGGAACAATGACTGATTAAAGTAGAAAATCTACATTATAACCACATATACTGACATTACAGATTACAAGGTATGTTACGGATGTGATTTTTTACTCTTCTTACATATAAAAATTAGAAAGTATAAAACCAGAAATTATTCCAATGGAGTTACATTCATGTGAAAGGGATCTGAAACACGAACTGGCTTCCGGTGTATCTTCATACAGAATGCACACAACATAATATATATGTTTTGTGTAATTTGGAGTACCAAGAAGAAAAAAAAAATTATTTGCCCTGAGATATTACTTTTAGGAATCAAGGACAGATGTCTAGTTGCTGAAGCAAACTTGTAAAAAATTAATCACCTGCCTCATGCAGGTTAGCAGTATTTGGCAGATAGGTTAGCACAGCTCATAATGAAGCATCTGGCTTTTGGTAAAGCTGCGTTTTAATTTTAACCGTGTCTCATTTCAGCTTTTGCGTGCATGTCAACATGCAATATCTGACAAGTCTGGAGCAGATTTGCTGATTGGTAACTTTGGTGTAGATCTTCTCAACTGCAACCAGAACTAAGTCAAGTAACAACCACAGCTTACACCCAGACCACAGCTTCACGTACCATCTGAACCTCCCTGTAAAGCCATTTTAAACACAGTCCTCAAGCTCTTACCCATCCACAGTCTTATTTTCTTAAAAACAGATAAACTGTTTAAGAGTCAGCAAACTCCTAAGCATGTGCTTGAATTAAGCAGGCTAAGCTGACTGACTTCAGGAGTGCACAATACTACTTTGAATGTGGTTTGGTTTGGAGTTGGTTTTTTTTGGTCCGGTAATTTGAGGCAAGCAAAAGGTCTACCCATGCTGTATTTTTCCTTAGAGAAGTGGGTGCCCATTTGTAGCGCTACTGGTAGCCTCTTTTGGCTAACCAGAAGCATCTGCAGCTCCTTCTCAGACTCTGGGAGGGCAGAAGAGCTGCTGAAGCTCAGAGAGGTCTGCAGAATTGCGGCCTTCTGATTTTGTGACTCTCATCACTTCTAGGTGTTCCCCCTGATGCACGCGTTTTCAATGGAAGGGTGCTTCTACCACAAATTTACTGGGGGAAAAACCCACCACCACCACCACCACCACCATTTGTCCTTGTGAGAGCAATCACTATGCAGATGCAAGGGCCACTTTTTAACATGAATAGCTCAGGCATTTGAATAACGTTCCCAAAATACAAAGATGTATTAGAGTATGCATTAAGCAATTGCCAATCTTTGTTTCTACATTATGATCACTTTTGAAGCTTTCAAATGTGCCAAAAACGCTCAGGAATCTCACTGGCTGTTACTCTTCTTGTAACATTTAAGCCGAACCGTTTCTTTCCAATACTTTTTTTTTTTAAAGAAATATGAGAGAGAACAGAGCACACTACAGGCTCCTGAGCTCTTGACAGAGAGCACAAAGGAAGGAACTGGGAACATTTAGCTCCGTAAGCACATTTGCTGCAGCCTCCCTAGCAGTACCACAAACACCTCTGCCGGGCTGCTGCGGCTTGTGCAGGTATTTTCCTAGCACACCACTGCAAAGAAATCACCTATTTCAACTGCTGATTATATTAATTTTTTTGTTTCCATCTTCACTGAACATCACCCACTGACAGCTACTCCCCAGGCCCACAGGCACACTTGCGCTTTATTTAGTTATGTATAAAAAACAAGGCAAGGGGGATTTTTCTTATCTTCCTTGGGACCTGACCACTTGCAGGAAAGGGGAATGGCAACTTCTAGAAAGAAAATTCAGAGACAGAGAGAGAGACACGGCGTCTGCAACTTTTAGCAGGAGTGATGCAATATTAAGCAGGAGGCAAAAGGCATGGAAAGGACAGGAACAGCACAGCACTCGAAAAGTCAAGGATGAGTCCCGATTCCTCCCTGGAGAGCAGTGATACAAGTTTTTGAGGTATGCTTCCAAAATAACGATGAATCGCCCTTTCAGACAATGTGCAGGAAAAACTCCTGCAAAGACTTCACCCAGTGAAAGGATGCAGCATGAGACCCGAGGACAAAGTAAATGAGGAATAAGAGAAGAAAGGCTACTACATTTATGTTCTGTCTGTCTTGGTCTCACAGAGAATTCCATCATATTGTTTCTAGACTTCCAGGGTGCGTGCGCTGCTGGTCACCAAAACCAGCCCGACAAGGGAAGCAGAAAGGATGGCTCTGTGAGCAGTGGTGGAGATAAAGATGACTCCTCTGTTTCCTTCCTAGGTCTAACCGTGATGGAAAATATCCACTCAGCTGTGTATAAGAGGTACTGTGAAAGGATGAGGACAGTGTGATCTTTGCCTTATCAACCACTGCCAGAGGACAGCTACAAGATACCCCCCACAATGCCACCAACTCCCTTGTCACAAAGGATGAGGACAGAAAGGAAACCGGGACAGGCCAAAGAGGAGGAAAGCTGGGAGCTGATATCATCCCCTTTCCCCAGGGAACAGATGCTTTCTGCTTTCCATCCCCTCCTCCCTCAAGGCCACCACCAACTTCTGCTTCACTGGCAGCCAGTGAGTCCAAACTGAAGGCAAACCTAGGATGTTGGGCTAAATCCTTCGGGCTGGAAAGCCAGATTGAATATCTCAGCGTCCTAACAACCGGGGTATGTACTGTAGCATCCATCAGGCCGAGTGTGGGCAAGGTGTCGTTTTTAAAGGAGAGCAGAGTGCATCCCCCAAGCTCTGGCTGGTGGAAATTTTGTTTTTCATTTGGAAATGGCTGTTGTGCTAAACAGCAGAGGTCTGTCCCCAGGACTGCTCATAAATCAGGGATGAAGCTGCATTTTCAGGGTCATGAAATCTTCGCTGGCTGACAGGAGCACACTTTCCAGAACGGCTCCCTTCTAGACTTGGCCCTTCTCAGAGAGGTCATAAGCAACCTATGTGGCCGGCTGTGCTTGTGGAGCTACCCTGTGGGACCAACTTCATGGGAAATACCAAAAAAGATGAACTCCCCCTTCCCAAAATACAATCTTCTAACGATGAAAAAACATGATAAAAAGCTTTCAATGGGCCTTTTTCCATTTGTTGGATTTATAGAAGCAATAGCAACCTTAAAACATCTGCCAAATCACTCTACTTTTCAGTTTTGATTATCTGTCTGCTAGCTTGAGGTTAGCTTTAACTATACAGATGCAAGAAGTGAGAAAGTCATTCAGCTTAGATTTATTCTTAAGAAGTACCGGCTGTCTAAAGCAAGGCTATAAAATGTAGGCTGCCTGTCTGGTTTGTTGTATGGATGCATGGCTTTGTGCTATTAATTGCAACCTGGCTAACAGGTGCTTGCCAATGTCTTTATATCGTCACCATAAGAAAGGATTATATTTCCATCTGCATAAAAGGGTGATGCTGTCTTCTAAAAAGAAGTCGACAGCAGCACAGGGAGAAGTCCACTGTGGTATGACAAACTGAGTCACTGCTTACTAACAAGAATATGCCCTCTTCTCTGCTCTGATAGACCAGAGACGGGAGGGGAAAGAGACTAACACGTTTTTCCCCCTTGGTCAGGTGTCAGATGGCCATGAGCTGGACCCACCAGGGACTGTTTTCCTTCCAGTTCCCTGGACTCACCCAGCAATGGTGGCAGCCCTGTTGTTTAAAACAAACTGGTAGCACTAGGTGACCCCTACCAAGAAAAGCACTTACACACGCACTGCAGGTGTAGAAGTCCCATACTGCGTACTTAAAACTTAACCATGGGCTCACTCTTGCTGTGCAGCATCAGAGCACTGCTGCAAAGGACTTACCCCGCTCTGTCTGGAGGAGCCTTCCTCTGAGCTTCCTTATCCCTTCATCTCCTTCCTGTCGTAAATACCTCTTTCCAGTCTTTTCCTTTCGCGTTTCATTTCTCTCTTTTTCTCATCTTGCCTTCTGTGTAACGTCACAACCCTATTACCTCACGCCATCAACTACTTGTGAAGCTGGGTGCATGAGAAGTGCTATATGGCACTGTGATGTCAAAACATAAAAGCCCCAATCTGAAGGCATTCGCAGCTCCCTGGACTGACTGCTGTCCCCTGAAATAACAACGGTTTGATTGACAAGGCTTTCTGTTCCCTGAAGGGTTTGCAAAAGGTATTCATAGCTTTTGGGTCCAGAAGATGAAAGTACTCTGATAGACACCTGTGGTGTCCAGCACCAGGACCTGGATGACTTGATCTCGTTATCCAAAAGCAACAAAACCAACTGATCCATGGGAAGCAAACGATAACACGCTCCACGCGTTAGCGGGGTGCACAAATAGCTCAGAGGCATGCTGGTGCCTAATCATGGTGATGTGTAGATGTACAAAAATACTGAGACAGCAATTGCTTTAGAGAAGAGTTTGATGCTTGCTAGTCGTAAGGGGATTAAAAAATCCCAACGTATGCTTCAAAGGCCTTTGAAAATCAGACCCAAAGTGCCTACTTGAGATCTTATTGAGTAACAACACAAGCCAACTCTTACGAGCAAGTCTCCTGGCACAGACATTTTGACTATGTAAATGAGCAGACAAATAATTGTGTTTTGCCTGTAAAATGAGGGCGTTCAGACTATTCATCTGTTCACAGGCTCAGATCAAATTCTGTATTGGAGCGCACAAGCCATACACAACCTTCACCATCTCACTGCAAAGTGACACAGTGAAAGGCAAGGCAGCATTCATTGTATCTTCAATATTAACTTATTTTTCCAAGAGAAGAACAAATTCTGACTAGCACTGGTTACCCAGATAAAAAAGGAAAACCCTTACAACTCCTTTTCCTCCTTTTTTCTAACCAATTTATCTACCTCATGTCAAGAATGATCTTGAAGAAAATTCCTGGCATATTTTGTGTCAAAAAATTGAATAATAATCATGACTTTTGAAAGTGCTTACTAGACTATTTTGTGCATTTGAACATTTGCTTTCACCCTTTAGTCCAGTCTTCTACGGGAGTAAATCATACCCTTTAATTAAACATTCTTCAGTATTTGGATTTTATCTCACAGATACACCGCACCCTGCTTGTAAAAATTCCATCTCAGGCAGACAAAGTGCCTGACTTATTCCAAAGATGAGTTATTAATTAGAATATCTATAGACCACATATTTATAATCTGGTGCCATCCCTCCTCGGGGATCCCAAACTTTTATCTGCCAGATTACTTACCTGTAGCTGAAACAGAGCCATCGCTGGCTGGAATGTAACCCCCGTTTTGTGCAACTCCTCACCACCACTTTTAAAATGAAGAATGGGAGATAGGTCCAAATGGAGGATGTTTTTAAGACGTTCTGGATGTAAACCCCTTGAAATAAATTCACCACACTTAAAATATGGGGACTTCCCTGAAGTCCCCATTCACTTCGTGTTGCTCCATTCAGGGAAATGCTCACCCTAGTCGTGAACTCCTGTAAATGTGGAGGTGCCAGCATGGTGCTAGCAGGCATGATTTCGCTCCCTAGAGTGGTCCCAGGTTTCACCCGCACCTGGCACGGCATGCAGCTTTGTAACACCTGACACCAGCCGGGGCACTGGCCCCATTCTGGCTCAGAGTGGGGAGTACCCTGGTCTGAAATCACCAAAGGCAGTGACAACTCGCAAAATACAAGCCAAGGGGTAAAAGCTGGTGCCAGCCGTGAGCTCAGCATCACCGCTCCCTGGCACCGCTCGCTTGCCAATCTTCTGCAGCATTTTTAGCTTGCTAGGTGCGCCGGCTCATCCCACTCTCAAAACATTTAGCAATCGAGAACAGCCATAGCTTAGGGCTGCCATGGCAGCCAAACACCCAAACAGCCAAAGACGAAATGCGGGAGAGAGGAATATTGCATTACCGGGCTCATTAGCCCTCACAGGCAACTTGAAGCGCTCAAAACCATATCATTCCTAAGTGCAGAAGGGAGGGTGCAGCCATCCCACGGAAGGAAATCCATAGGAAGTCCTCCTGGCATGAAGTACGGCTGGGAGACAGCCCACAGGATGATGGAGACAGCCCCACACAGATGATGGAGAGATGCTAAGTACCAAGTGGCACCTTCCAGCACCACGCTGGGGCAAGACTCTGCTGCCACAGGCAGCTGTCAGCGCGTGCCAGGCATGCCCCTCTGGTGGGTAAGCATAAACCCTCAGGTTTGGGAGAGGACAGTAATCTCATACGCTGGTGGGCGTTGAGCATGCTACCAGGTCCCAGTGCAAAGCTCTTCAGCTTTACATGAAGCCCTCTCCAGATCCAGAGGAAAGCCACCAACCAGGAGGAGCTACAAAAGCCAAGGAAAAAATTGGTCTCCAACCCTGGACTTCATGTCACACCCACAAGAGACTCCTGCACCACCGGTCTCCTCGTCCAGCATACTTGCTCAGAAACCTTCGATCCCTGGACCCTTCCACCTCCTACAAGAAGAGAAGAAGCAGCAGCGAGGGAGCTAATGTTGCCTGGGAAAAAAAAAAAGATACACATGCTCCGGCTGCAGCGAAAGCAACCTCCTGGCAATTTTGCTGGGGAACTGTGCCATGAGCAGCGGATGCTTTTAGGATTTACTTCTCCTCTGCCTTAGCGTGCCCTACAGATATGAGGAGGTATTAGTGTGAGAAAATCTCCTGGTTTGGGAAGCAGGATGCTAGCGAGAGGGGGGTTGAAACGGAGAAGGGAGGAAGAGACTTCCTCCACATTGTCCTCTTGTTGAAGGCAAAAGGGAAGAGCTTCAACAAAAGAAGAATTTAAGCAAGCTCCCCCAAAGGAGCAACACAAGAAACACCTGACTGCCCACACGGGGCAAAAAAATAACACAAAAGGGTAGTGCAAGAGGTCAGAGCCATTTTATGGTGTGTTTCACTGAGTCAACACAATTGAGAACACCAGGAAAAATCAGAGGGAAAAGCTTGATCCAAAATCTCACACCTGAAGACATTCAGATACTGTTTGAGCTTACACTTGGGTATGAACTTTGAAGCTTGGGCTCCTTTCTGCATAACACAGTGGACTTAATCAAACCTGCAGCACCTGGAAATACGTTGACTCAGAGATGCATTTTACAGCTTTTGTCAATCGCCAGTGTATCAGAAATTACTCCCTAGATTTCCTCCTCCTCCTTTCATTTATTTATAAGTACTTTTTTTAAAAGTACTTACTTGTTTGTAAGTACTTACTATTTCTCTTGCAAAAAGTATTTATAAGTGCTTTCTTTCTTTGTTGGAAGTACTTCTTATCCATCCTTCCAACTCTGGTCTCAGTCAGAAGCTTTTAAGTATGTCCTCAAACAGGTAACTCTGACCGGGATGGCAGTGTCAGCATGGAAAAGCTTTTTCTGGCCCTCTTTTATATTTCTGTTCTTTTTGGAGAAAAGGATATTCAGCTTGTAACAGAAGGACTGAAAATACATTAATCTTTATTAAACCGGTAGAGCCTATTGGCTAGGACTGGCTGCTTCCTCCCCTCTCCCTTCATGCCCTTCCGCAGTTTTCTCCTCTCCTCTTTTCTGACACTTGTTTGTGTTTGGAAGCAGCATACTCACTCCCGACAGACCGGGGAAGGGGATGAGAGGGGAAATGTCTGGACGCATTTAGTCCAATTAAATGCTGGCATCACATTCAGTCTTTCCAAAAAGCACGTAGGGAACTTTAAACGCCAGGCTGGCCGCTGTGAATTGATGCCTCCCCATTTACATTTCCTTGCATCAAGCCACAAACAGAGTAGGTATTAATTGTCATGAAGCATGTCTGCCGCGAACCCCTCTTTAATATCATTCACAAATGTTCTGCTAAAACCTTTCGTCTTTCAGCAGATCACTTCCATAATCCCATGTCACTGATGAGTTTTGGCAGAGCTAAAGAGCGAACTGTGTTTGCTGCTGACAGCTCCCCTCACTTTCCTTTTACAGCTGCCGCAGCAGCACACAGGTTCTGTAGTGGCATTCCCTGCCCAATGTCACCTCAAACTCACATCGTTCCTTTGAACGACGCGTTTGCGAACAGGCTTTTGCAGCAAACAAACACACACGCATGAGCCCCGCACGTGTGGTCCGTACATCATCCTGAGCCATCCGGTCTTTCGACGAGCCGCTGCTCCCACAGGAAGAGTTGTGGCATAAACCCAAGCAGCGGCAGCGCGTGCCTCCCTCCCTCCCTCCCTCCCAGTGCCCTGGCACCCGTGGGTCCCGCTGCATCAGGGCAGTGATAAAACCTGGGCTCCGCTGCACAGGGGGCCGCAACCCCAACAGAAGGTGCTGAAAAGTTTAACTTCTAGGTGAGAAAGAAGCAGCTGAGGAGGGGCAGGCAGAGTTGGCACTCTCCCACTACTTTTTCTTTTTTTGTTTTAAACAACTAAATCTTGTTCTTCCCACTCCTGAGAAAAGTCCTTTAAAAATGAATGAGACTAGTCATATAAAGGAATTAAGGGTCAGTTTACAGTGTTATTAAATTAAATGCTTTATATACAGTAACTGAAGAGTTTGGTAGAATTCATGAAACTAGATTCAGACCTCAGATGCTTTCCAGCACGGCTGGAAGGGTTTAAGGAACTAAACAGAAGAAACTCAAAAAGCCTCGCTTTGCTCAGCAGTCACTGCAACATCCAAACCAGCGACATACTTCCACATTACTGCTACAGCTCTGCCCTCCGACATGTGTTTACAGCTCTCATTAATCCAACCACACGTTAAGGACTAAGCGTACTGAGGCACGTCCCCAGCTGATTTCAGTATAAACTGCATGTCTGGAATATGACTGCACAGACAGGTCCACGGTCACCGCTTGCCAGCTGAACACTTGCTAAGTCGTACACGGACAGAGCAGCAATCCGCTTGTGCCGTATCCACATTGCTAAGAGCAAGTGGATCCTCTTGCCTTGTTTTTAATAAAGGCAAAGGTCCATCCAGTTTAAAATACACTTTAAGGAGCGCTCACGCGCAGTAATCTTTGAGGACAGGAAAAATCCCTTGTCGCTTTTCAGTTTTAGAGAAGAAAGGGTGCTCACCACAGAGAGCCGAGATAAACAACCTGTGCTGCTCGTTACACATTTTGGTACCTGCACAATAGGGTGGCCCCCCGCAGATGCCTTCACAGCCCCTCGACTGCCTTCCGTCTCGTAATGAGCTCGGTGGTGGGATTTCGGCTGCACTTCAATACGCAGTTCATAAGGTCCTGAGTGAGATGGCAGCTGCCAATCAAGGGCAGGCAGGGATGGGCTATAATGGAAAGGAAAACGTATTAAAAATTAACATCAAGTACACTATCACGGACCACAAGCATCCAGCACTATTACTTTAGAGACCATGTTTCGCAGTTCATCCTTCACCATCTTACATTTAAAATGTCATCAATATGGATAATGCCATGACATAAGTAATTTAGAAGGTAATGGTTATTTTATGAAGATTTATGGGTCGAGCATGTCTGATGGCTCAGATGTTATCTGATTTGTAGACAAAATGGGAAAATGTTAAGACACAGCTAACAAATATCTTAATATATCGATTCTTGAACCAAAAGGAGAAAGGTAGGCAGAAAGACACAGAGGAGTTTAAGGAAGAGGATTTCTGCTGTGAAAGCAAATGCCAAACCAGCTCTGGAGGAGTTCTGCATTTAATGAATCTAATGGATTTCAACAAATCTGCTCAGTTTACAGGGGGCGGAAAGAAGAAAAAAGCCATTTCCCAGCTTCCTTCCCAACACAACACACGTCAGAGTCTCAAAGCGAAGTCAATCTCTTTCTGGTTCACGCACCGCAAGGAAGCAAACTCTGAAGCCAGAACTTGCTTACAAATCCTACTAATGATGGCGCACAAGCCAGAAGAAAGTCCAGCTCGCTCTTCTGGCCTTGTATTGACTCTTGCAATTAACTAAAATATTAAGGACTCATTACCATCACACAAGCAAGTAGGCCTGACAACATGAGATGGTGGGGAAGTGTCATTTTTAAAAACCAAATTCCAGTGTAAAACCACACTTGAAAACAGTCAGGACAGCCTGGCTGTAAGAAATGCCAAGTCGATGTTTTGCATTGAAAAAAAAAAAGAAAAAGAAACAAACAGGTACTGCAGAAACAGTGTTAGGCCTGAGACGAATTTATTGATCTTAAAATCGAAGCAAAAAGCTTCATGATGAAAACCCTAATTTTATGTCTAGCGTATATTCTTTCCTTTGGTGAATTCTCCTCACCAGGTGTCCTTCAAAAGCCTTTTCCAAGTAGTTAAACAGCACAACCACCACATACCACCCTGTCTTCTTACATCAAAATTTATCATCTCTCCCATCAGCCTGGAGAAGACCACCAGCAAGCAGAAAATCACAGTCCTCGACCCTTTGTTGTCTTCACGGACTGAGGCTACCTGCCACGGTAAGAGCGCTCATCCCGCTGCAGGGTGCAGGCGAGGAAGCTGAAGGGCTGATTAGCTCTTGCCCCAGTCTGCGAGGAGGCTGGCTGCTGGTTTTTTTTCCCCGCCTCCCTGCTCTAGCCCTGGTGCAAGGACAGTCTGAGCAGCATGAATCACGGCTGACGTGGACTAGCTGGGAAGGAAAGGATGCAAAGAGCTTTTGCACTGGATGCATATATTACAAGCACATATTCAGCTGGAGACTTCATTTTACCATCCCTGTGATCCACACACTATCCCAGCACACTTTCAGCTCCACAGGGATTACAGCTTTCACATCCCCCAAAGCATCCCTGCTGTCTCCCACTCCGGGCCAGAGACTATAACCACTCACACTGACCTTTTGTTTTGTTTGTTTTGCCCTTTTGGTTTTGGGGTTTGGGTTTTTTTGAGTGCTTATCCAGCCCTTTATCACCAGCATACTTAACTCCTATCTGCTGGTATACATGCGCATATACACCAATGGGACTTCAGGTGGTGTTAAGTTTCTCTACATTACCTTTCTTCACTGCTTATAAATTTGCCAGTTTGAGCCATGTGTTTTGAATGCCTCTCGACACCCACTAGATGCATTACAGGGGTCAGCTAGAAACACTAAGTCCCAGCCCTGGGTGAGGACCAGGACCACCCTCGCTCCCTCAGGCACTCCCTCCTCCCCCAGCACAGCTCACTGGCGAGTCACAGGCACCAAATTTCCAGATACTCTGCTCTCCAGCCCTCAGGACATGGAGCATCCTCAAAAATAACAGAGGGGCAGAGGAGAAAGTAGCCATACAGCTCCCAGCTCAGCCCAAATGGGAACTCGTCCAAAAGAAAGATGTTGCCTCTGTGAGGGCTCCCAGCTCCTATCAACATCTGGATGCAGCAGTAGCCAGTGGAGCACTCCCTGCAGAGGCAAGACCTTGCCAGAGACAAATCCTGAATTTGGCTACCACCCCCCTTGCACGGGAGCCACAGCCTTGGCTAGAGGCATGCCGCCACATCTTCTGAGCTCCTGTGCAAGCGTTTCCCCCAAAACGGCCAGGGCTCACCTTAGAGGCACAGAAGAGCTCTTCTACTATGAGACACCGCCATACGAAGAGTGAAGAGCCAACAAAAAATTACAGGCAAATGGCCATTGTATATAGCCACTACTCTTTGCCTAGCACGTTAGGTACACATACTTTAGTCTGAAAAAGTCTCAAAAAAAAAATTCTGGATAAACCATATTTGACTAATGATAAATGACAAAGAGCAGAGCAAAACAGCTGTGTCTCTCCTGGTGATGATCAGCACACATTTTTAAACAGATGTTTCTAGTTTTCAGTAAATTCTCACTTGATGGATCTTTTTTTTTTTTTTTTCCTGAGGACACAACATCTATCAGATTAAAAACTTTAAACACTTAATTAAAAAGGACAACTCTGACCGGAAGCATGCAGCCCTCAAGTGAAGAGGGATTTTTTTAAAGATATATGGAAGTGAGTAATAGTTCCAAAACTAATTACATCTATTTTAAAAGCAAACAAAAAAAAACAACAAAAACCCCCTTTCGAAACAGCACCTGAAAATGTCAGTATAATTAAGTTGTAAAATTAATGTTCTCAAATAAAGCCTGAAAATAAAAAAACAGTTTGCTGTTAGCCTGCGATCTATCACCGAAATTCCAAAATACCACCTGCCCAACTATAAATTGACAATTAATGGCAGTTTTCCTGATAAAGGAAGCAGAGTGATGCATTTAACAGTGTCATGGGCTGGGGCTGTCAGAGCTATTTCCTACGTTATCTTCATCATGCACTTAATTTCCTGCAGCTAAACGTGGTTAAAGGAAAAAGTCACCAAGCAAATGGCGTAGTGGCAAAATCAAATCTGGTTGCTGCAAATAAACCTTATCAATTTGAAAAGGCCCAAACTACCTCATCTAAGCGAGCATCACGTGCAGGGGAGAAAAGCCCCTTCTCAGGGGTCAAGAAGAGAAATAAAAGGTCTTTATGCAGTCTTCCTATCAAATATACCTCAGTGTATTTCCCTCAGATCGAATTTTCCACCAACTGAAAACATGTCCCATTCCTTTCTACGCCACAATAAATCTAACTGTAGTCCTCCTAAATGCTGTAATGAGGGATGGTTGTCTCCAGGCGGGTTCACAAAACCTGGTGTTAGGCTGTAGAAAACTCGCTCGATGTAACTCCGTCCTACATAAATCAGATTACAAAACAGATGAATAGTGATTTATTTTGCATACACCAGATACACAATATGATTAAATCAAAAACAGATTATCCAGTCTGGCTGACTTCTGCCTTTAGCAGAAAGATTTATCAAGCTACAAAAAAAAAAAAAAAAAAAAAAAAAAAAAAAAAAAGAAAAAGAAAAAGAAAGAAAGATACTAAGCAGCACACTGGAATATAGACAGGGAGGAAACCAAGCCAAAAACTTCTACTAAACTTCCCAAAGGTGTTTAAGCCCCATTTTCACATGACTGCTATGCATTTGGGAATCAAATTACTGGTACACTTTCTAAGCTACTAGAAGCCCAAAGGCCACTTGAAAAAGAGATTTGCAGACAGTTTTGTCCTTAACTGGGCTGCTGTGCAAAAGGTGTCAGAACAACTGCCGGTCTTGCACAGGGACTAACAACCCTGCTCGCTAGCCAAGTACCCCAGCATGAAGCCATCTGCCCCAGAAAGCTGCCTGACGGCGGCATAAGCCACTGCCTGGATGAGCAGGATGGTAAGCGTGTTTCAGCGCCCAAAGTAAGACTTAGAAGGAGCGTGGCAGACTTGGGTACCCTGCACTAAACTTCTTTTTTCTACCAGGGGGTGTTCCTTTAGAAGCAAAAACATAAACTAGAGAAACCACAGGGCTGCTGAAACTTTTACCAGGCTGCTAGCTTGCCCCTGCTCCAACTGTGCACGAAATGCAAATATGGTTACGATTTATTATTTATCGCCTGCATCTCACATCGAAGCAGATGCCTGTTAAAGATCCTTGAGTGTTTCTTGGAAGAGTAAGAGAACAACGATGATGCCTACATGTTCACCAACTTGACTGTGGTCAGAAAAATATACCTGCTTGATATTTCATCTATGAGTTAACATGAGTAGATTTTTCTTTTTTTTTTTTAATTTCCTGTCTGACAATTGAGCAATCTGGCTGCGAGCTGCTAAAATAGATGCTGTGTCCCACCCCAGACTTGGCTGTGTTTTGCTGGCATGCCGAGCAAGTAGCTCCTCTGTGGAGTGCATACAGCGCACTGGAATTCCTCACGCTGAAGTCTGAAAATGCGAGTCGTCGTCATACTCCCAGATAATACTTAACACTACCGTCCTGAAATTTCACATTCAGAGATCAATTTGCATGGGAAATTTTGCATTTGTTGGCTTAGAGGAAGAACAAGAAACTGTTGCCACGGGAATGGAGATAACAAGTGGCTGGCATCGCATCTCTGCTCATTCTGAATTTAGACTCACACGGTGCTAAAACGAGCTGGTGAAGAAGGCCATTAATAAGATGCTCACAGGGGCGTTTGAATGAACTGCAAAACAGTCAGGAGAAAGCGTCGGGAGGATTAAATCAAACAAACAAACAAAAAAATCAGTTTACTGAGACGGGCTTCCAAGCAGTCTTCAGCCCTGTGGTACGGCAACCTAACATAATCAAAAGCCGCTGCTGCGTCGCGGCAAACCAAACTTGTTGAAGCATCTAAATATCCCCATCCAACATGAATACAGCAGGAGAGAGAAAAGGGTTAGAGGCATTGCAGGCTCTTCCCTGTCCACCTCCCCCACCTCTCAATTAACACTAACGAGTCCCAGGAGATGGTCACCGACACTCAGCCGCAAGTCCCCATTGCACTGGGTCTTGCCCAGACAGCCCTGCCTTTGCTTTGTCTAAGGAACTTCCTCTCGCTTGCCATAAACACACGTTTGCCATCAATGCACAGGTCACCAAATCCGGTGTTGCTGCACCAGTGACTATCTCATCTTAACATAGCTGGTGCCCTTTTCCACTTTTGGAAAACCCCAATTTCTTGAGAAACTCAACTTCTCCCAAGTAAGGTTGTCCTCTATTTCATGATCTGGACCAAACTATCTATTTCAAAAAAAAAAAAAAAGCTTATCAATAGTATCTGAAAGGTCCAAAAATCAAAAGAAAGAAGGAAAAAAATATCCAACTTTTTAAAATCATGATTTTTAAGGAAATCATATGGTTTGGGGCCTCAATGAACGATTTTTGCATGCTTGAGTTTAATACTGTCACAGTTACAAAAGTGGAACCCAAAAAATCCACAAAAAATAAACAAGTCCATTGATGCAGATAAAAGCCAAATATGCTTTTGGAACTGGTAGACAGGTATCCAGCCATACATTCTCTGGGTGCAAACTACAGCCTCCATATGTAAAACTACATGACCCCGTGTCTGTGAGGTCAACAACATACATGTCTATTTTTGAGGCTGAAAAAGAAGACTGCAGTTAAAGAAAATGTGGCTTTCAACGGTTAAAAAAAAAAAAACAACTGTACAAGAAAATACAGTAGGGAGCTTTTATAAGCCACCTGGAACTGGGCGTCTATTCCTGGAAGCTCCTTTTGGTGTGGTAGACCTCATACATGCCGTATGCCCAACCAACAAACCCAACCATTTCTCTTCCCCCTCCCCCCAAAAAACACTGTATTTAATGAAAACTCAAGTGTTACAGGCCAACACACTTCTCAGGTTAAACTGATGACACTTGAAATAACTAGAGTGCCTTACTTTTCAACGAGTTAAGAAACTGTCTCTAGGAAATTTCAGGTTGTGTTTAGTCAAATACAGCAGCTAAAGAGGAAGTCATAAAAAAATGGCACTTTCACGAGTGCCTATACTCTTTGTTGTAATATAGGATGATTTGGGATATGCTAATGAGATTTTAGTTTTGGAAATAGTCACCAGCACTGCCTCCATACCCAAGGGCAGAAGTCCAGTCCTGTACTTCCATTTTGGCTTTGACATTTTTGCCCGTGAGAGATTCTGCATTGCACAGCACTGAGGAGTGATGGAGAAATGTCACAGAAAGGAACACAACTGAGGCAGCAAGGGCTTGAGAAATACAGAGCATCACCTGCTCATACAATAACTGCCTGGCAGAGTGCTTCTTTTTAAACTACCTGCTACATTAAAGAAACTTCTTGCATTTGAGTGAGACGGCATAATGCATAAATACTGAAACAAAAAAAAGGACCCTGGAGCTAAAAGCTAAAGCAGAATTTCACAAAGACCATCTCTCAACCCTCCACGTAATGATTTACCTCCAGCAGTTTTCGAGGCAGATGGGTACATTTAGGTAACCCATTTTGGTCTGGAAAAGGTACGATTCCCATCGCTACCTCAGTGTTCGTTCCAAAGCTTCCCCTGAAAATCTCTGCCCGGTCTCTAAATATTTTCTACCCCCAAAGATTTGGTGTGA
Source organism: Ibidorhyncha struthersii (assembly GCA_013398815.1). NCBI lineage: Eukaryota > Metazoa > Chordata > Aves > Charadriiformes > Charadriidae > Ibidorhyncha > Ibidorhyncha struthersii. Next base: position 510,133 of record VZSZ01000677.1, read on the forward strand.
GGCCCTGGGCTGCAACCAAAGCACCGCAGACAAATCCCCCAGCAGAGCTGGGTTAACCTGTGCAGCTTCAGCCTCAGCTGCGGGGTCGGGCTCTGCCCTCCCACCCAGTCCTGCACCCCTCAGCACCTGCGTGCCGAGCCCCACGCAGGAATAGAGTCACCCGTTCATAGCCCCTGAGGGGGATGTGTGAGCCCAAAGCTGCTCCGAAGACCCCGCGGCCTGGGGACCGGGCTGAGCCCCCGAGCTCACAGTCCTCGTCAGCAACCAAGAGAAGCGCGAGGCACAGAAAGACTGTGCCTCTGTTACGGCAGACGTTCTTACGCGCTTATTATATACTCTTATTATTCCCTTGCTCTGGGGCTTGAAAAGCCTAAAGCGGATTAAGCTGTAATTACGACAAATGAACAACATCGTCAATTTTAGAAACAATACAAAAAAGGCGTTTTCCCTTTTAGACTATGAAACCTTGGGGAAGGAGACAGCACCCGGCGGAGGGTCTGCCTGAGCCTGCTCCCTCCTGCCCCCAAAGAGATGGGAGCGCAAGAGAGGGAGGGAAAGGCGTCAGTGATTTTCCAAGGCACACTGGCTTGTGATGAAAATCGTACCACGTATTCAGGAAGAGACAGAGGAGGTAATCAAATCTGGTTATCTCAAAATCATTATGACCGGGTAGATTTTGGAGCCCGAGTTGTTTGTTGGAACCCACCCCTGCAGCCCTCGCGTTTGAAATAGAACAGATGTGTAAAATAACAGGAAAAAAATCCAGCTCTGTTGTGACAAATTCTTAACCAATTTTTTTGGAAAGATTTAAAATAACATAGTTTCTGGTGCGTAGGCTGTGATCCTGTTGACGTCCGTGCTCAGTTGCCCAGCACTTTCATATACATAAAACGAGAGGTATTTTTGGTGGAAGGAAGCACGGTCAGTGTATCTGATTGGTAAAGTAACTTAAAATCACATTTCAACAGTAACTTCCAACTGCCCTAGAGCATGAGTTAATGAGATCACATGGAAACATATTGCGAACCAGGAAACATATTTTATACAAGACCAAAACAGTGGAAAAAAAAATGTTAAATACATAACATAGTGGGGCTCCGTTTTGTACGTGTCACCTTTCTTGTTTGTGTTAGCGCACAGGCATGTCGGGTGCCTCCTGATGGACTGCAGCAAAGCGCCTACGGGCCACTCGCTGCAACAGAGAGATAAAAGCCTGTTTGGTCAAACTGTCCTATCATTGCCCTCAAAGGCTTTGGCAAAAAAAGCAGCCCCCCAATGCAAAAGCCCCCGGCCGGCCTCTCTGATGAACGCGGGCTACTTGGCACTTCAGCGGGAGAACATAAAAGGCTTTTTTTAAGTACACAGGAAGGCTCTGAAGGATTTGCCTGGCGTTAAAAGTCTCTATCCCAGCTCCGAAAGGCAGCAAGTGCCCACCTCCGGATGGCTCAGCCAAAGAGGCTGCTGCATTTCACAGCACTGAAAAGAGCCAGGGTCCTGCAAGGAGCTTGGGCAACACGGAGAGGAGGAGGAGAAGAAGGATGAAGAACGGGACCACAGCACTACATGCTGTAACACGAAGGGCCACGGACCGCTCAATCTCAGTTTTGGGAGGCAGCATGTGGCAGAGAGGTGCTGGCTGGCGAAAAGTGAGATTGGCAAGGTTGAGAGCCAGGGAACGTATCCCCAATTAAAACATTTCAGCTACATGCCTGCTTCTTCCATTTTGAGAAAGACATCTTTGCTGTCAAAAGCAAGAAGCCAGAAGTGCTTGGGGAGGAAGAGGACGGGGGTGGCCTTCACAACCAGGTGCTGGGATCAGCCTGTAAACTTTTGGAAAGCCAAACTCTTTTCCTGCACCACACACCACTGCATATACAGCCTTTAGAAGGCTTCAAAATAAAGACCAATAACTGAGACCGAAAGAGAAAGCAATAGATGTAACTCAAATTCTGGCTATTTTGTGGTGCTTCCTACCTGGAGTCCTCTTGTGATAAATAAACGTGACCGGTATAATATCATCTGACAAATAAGGTTTTCTTCTTTAAACATAACAATGTTGGGGAAGGGGGGGGAAAGAAAATCACTGTCCAACGCAGATAGGAAAAGACGACTGGTAAGAAGCTTTCAGATGAAGCGAAATAAAAGCTGAAATAATGCACAAAAGAACCATATTCCTGTTCTCTTTCTATTCACTGTCTATAAAGTGTAAAAGTCCCTGTAACAGCCACAATAACAGGAACATCTCGTAGTCCTGCAACAAAAACATATTAACACCTGATAGACAATCTAAGTAAAGCCACAGGGTTAATGGCACCAAATTGTCCTGCTGCCTGACGAGCTTCTGAACACCCCATTTCCAGACTGCCCAGGATGCAGCTCATCCCCTGGGAAGCAGACAGCCAGTTATGACCCAGGAGAGGACAACTCCTGGGATAGACATTTTAACCCATCAAGGTTTTACTTATGGTCACACCATACCAACAATGGAGACAGTGGCACAAGAAATGGCTAAGTGCAATGAGTGGATGGGCAGATTTGGTGGGAAGCAGAGACGAGAAGGGGAAGGAGTCAAAAAAAGCATGCAGTAAAGATATTAACAGGACTGCCCCCTAAGTCAGGGTCCCTTACCTCATGTAGGATGTCGGAGACAGAGACTTTGGTTTGGCCCACTGATAGGGATGCTGTGGCACGGACAGGTACTGCTCACAGAAGTTTCCTTTCCTGATGTGTTGAAAGCTGGAGAAGTCTTCTGGTGACAAATCGGCAGTTGGTGATATGGTCCCGTGTTCCTCACCAGCCGGTTCAGTTTTGAGAGTCATGGACGGGGTGTGGTCAATAGCGGTCTTCCTCGACTTGATGGGAATCCCATCATTCATATCTATGGTGCTGTCGGTGGTGAGGGCATTGATGGCAGCGACAATGGCGGAGCTGGTGTACTGGTTGGTGTTCCCCAGCCACGTCTCATCCGTGACGCTCACCCGCGGGGAGTTTTGCGGAGAAGGAGTGGGGGAGTGGTGTGGGGAGTAAGAGGTCTGCCGGCCGTTGAGGCTGTACTTTCTCTTGTTGCAGGGAGATGGAGGCCTGGAGTTGCGAGCCCCCAGCCAGTTTTCCTCCGTGATGCTCGTCCTGGGAGACGTTGACGGAGAGTGCCTCGGAGAGTTGAGCAAAGTGCAGGCCACCATGCTGCGTTGGTAGCTTTCCTCTGTGTCGGTGGTCTTCGGAGAGACACATGGGGACTGCCACGGAGAGGTCTGGGGTGAAGTGTACGGATACGAGTAGTTGGACTCATAGGAAGACGCTTCGGAGTTGCAGCTTCTGGAAGACAAGCTACTCGCTGGACTCAGGCAGGACGGGTCTCTGTACGCCTCAATGTTTGGTAAGTTCAAAGTGGCAGTGGAAGGCGACCGCTTGGTGTTTGGGATGGCCTCCTCAACCTCATCGTGGAAAAATTGGTTGTTGTTATGATGAAGTCCCATGTAAGAAGTGATCTCAATTCTAGGGCTTTCCAGCGCTGGAGCTCCGTTAGGTCTAATGTTTGGAGGCAAGTAATACTCGGAGGCCCCGCTGTCGATGTGTCCTCCGTATCCAGAAGGATGGTTTGTTGATGGGACAACTGAAATGACGGGATTTGATGTCTGAAGGCCATGACATGGAGTTGACAATGAGGAATGTGCCACATTTAGAGGCAAGCCAGCATTTACGTTTGAAGGTGTGTAATTATAGTGTTCTGGAAAACAAACAAAGAAACAAAAAGAATGATATGAAGTGCTGCACAAATATACTCAGTAACACACCGAGCTGGAGTGGGGGGACATGGCACAACACGCAAAAGCACAGCTCTCCTTAGTAACTGAACCCACAGGTGTGCAGCACTAGGGGAGAAGCTGCAGGTTAGCATCCTTGAAAACGTTACTAACTGAGCAGCACAAGACAAGTTCTCTTGGGAGAGGGATGTATATGGACAGAGTTTGTTTTGAGGACACTCTTATTATGCAAGCCTTCAGAGCAAAAAATCGAGACTTCAAACAACGGTGCTTCAGCATTCAGAGACTGCGTATGCTTTTACGTAAGTGAGCCTGATTCCCTCCTTGAAAAGTTGGAATACAGAAAAAACACAGGACAAAAAAACAGAAGTGGAGGCAGACTAAAGCGAAGAACATGATCAACTGCATTCTGTTAAAAAAAATTACACGCAACCGAAATTTCCATTACAGCAAGTTTCCAACTGGTTCCAGTTAACCAGGATTTTGGAACAAGACGGATCTATTGACCTGCTCTGGCTTCTGGGACCACTTATCCTCCAGCCCCGCTGGCACAGGCCAGGTGAAGGATAAACATGGATGTCTCACTACTCCACGACAGCTGAAATTCCACTGAAATTGCTGGTTATTGCGCATGCCACACTGAACGCTGCCAGCAGCGCACTCTTGGCCAACGGTCTAACCATTTAAGAGCTCCCGGTGTATAAAAGCAACAGCAGAGCTAAACAGTCAGTGTGAAAAACCTGGGAGATGACAGACGACATCACAGACTTGCACCGATGGGCTCCCTGACCCAGCGCAGGGGAACAACATGCCCTTTGCGCACCTCTATCCCTGCTGTGCTACAGGGAACCAGCACCCCAAAGCCAGTCCACAGGAGACCATCCCTGCCCACTGTTGGCGGGCTGAAGGGACCCCTTGAGCTCTGCTCCCCTGTCCCAGGGCCACGTGTGCGTCTCTCTTTGCCACCCAGAGAGACTGGTGGGCTGCGCAAAGGGACACGGACAGCCGTCAACTGAGGGCAATGGGATCAGGAGTCATCGCGGCGCTGCTTTCTGAAGTAGGGAAGCTCTGCGTCACCAGCACGCAGGGCCAGAGCCCCTAACGCCACTGTCTCTTGCCGTGCTGGAAGAAGACAGCAAAACCTTTCTGTCAGGGGCAGCAGCCGCTGAACTTTGAGCTCGGGTGCTGCTGTTCTACAGGTTCCTCTCAGCAGACTGGAAATGCACCCAGCTCCGGCCCCAAGCTGTGCTTGCAGCGCATCAGCCTTCCCTGAGGTTTGTTACGGCAGGGGCGCTTTCCTGCAGGAGAGAGAGAAACTCTGCATCACTCCCCGCCACAGCCAGTCCATGCGGGGAGCTTGTCCCCTTCCCTCCCAGGAGGCAAGCTCCCTTGGTGGTCACCCTTGCCCAGCTTCCCTAGGGAGATAGGGAAAAGCTTTGCTAATTACTGCAGCTATTATTCCCAACAGGACCTGCTCCCTGGCAGCACTGCAGATGCAAACGAGCCTCCAAGCTGGTAACTCCAGCGCAGTGGCTATTCTCTTTCTTTTGCTTATCAGCTCTGCCCTCTCTGGTGTCATCCTCCGGCGATCCCATGCTCGCCTTTCTTGCTGGCAACAGCTCCAAGGCAAACGGTACTTAGGAAAAATTAATGTGCTGTCGCAGTTTCACAGCAACTCTGTGATGTTCCGGCTGATGTATGTCATGTCAGGTAACACTAAGGAATGATGAGCAACCCCACCTTTTGAACTCCCTCTCCAGTCTGCCTTCAGAGACCAGCCATTTACTGAGGAAGGGTCATTAAATTACACTCGAGCGTGCCACAAATACAACTGGATTATTCAAAAGATGCTGCAGCTTCACACTCTATTCAAACAACAAGGCAGGCAGGAACTATGGAGAAAGAGGTGCTACTTTGACAAGGATAATCCAACTGCAGCCGTCACAGCGAGGCGCAGACCTGCCTGGGGGCTCAGAGTCCCCTCCTTCCAAAATTAGTCCCCTGTTGTTGCTGTCCTGCCACGCAGCCGCACCGCTCGGTGTCACCACAACCACCACCACTTCCTTCCCACTCTTCATAGAAAAAAAAAAAAAATACCCAAAGTGGTAAGGCCTTCTCCATTTCAGAAATTAGCTCAGAGAAAGGGTCTAAGCAGCACCTTCAAGGCAGCTGCGACCCCTTCCCTCCTTCCTCCAGCTCCAGAGGAAGGTGATGTCCCTGGCACCGCACTGCTGCTAGGACACTGGTTAGGCTCTTCTTCCACGTACGCCCCACGGGCCCTCCCACAGCCTCCTGGCCCGGCATGCAGGTGGATGGCGCTGGTGACACAGCACAGCCTCCAGCCGGTCCCCACGGTGCAGCCAGACGCCCCGGGCAGGGGACCACGGGCTCCGGGGGCTGCCCCGGCTCTGCTCCCACCAGGTGGGCTTTGCAGAGGGGGTGCAACAGCAGCATCTGCTGACTGCAGAATCAGTGCCTTGAGACCTTTTGTTAAAAATAAACAGGTAAACAAACAAAATAGCAGCGGTAATTATTACCTGCGTGAACAGTACCGCGAAGCCAGCGGCCCTCTTACAATCTAACGCGTGACTAGGGTGAAATGCAAACACTGAGGTCTGCTGGAGACCTGCAGCCCAAGCCCAAGAGGCAATATAAAGGCTCAGGGCAGCCTTCGGAATCCAGTTTTTAAAAAAATAAATGTAAAACACAGACTCAAGTGCTCCAAGCAACAAGCTCCCCTAATGCACGCGGCAAGGAATAGCCTCTTTGAGAACTGTTATGCGTATTTTTAATGTCAACTTTTAAAGGGCCAAGAAAAATAACGTGTCATACAACTTCTCCCACAATAGTACTCAAGGCTGAACGAAGCAAGATCCAAAGCCTCCCAAATACACTCAGGTATCTTAAATTTTCAGGCAGTGTGTAGAAAGTATGCCCACCAAATACAAAAGCCCCAAAGCCAGACCTAGGACCAGGACCGAATTCTTGGTTTATAAGCTAAAATCCACCAGCTGAAATTCTGAAAAAGCACATTCTTCTCCACAACTTCCATATTTACAACATTCATCAAACGCACACACACAGCCAGCATTCGTAACACGCTGACCATTTCCTCACCGGGGTAAATTAGGTATGTAGAAATAAAATGCCAGTCTTGAGGGAGATGGAGGTGGCTACAAAGGCATGAAACTGCATCGCATAATGCAGCTGTGTAGGGTATTTTGGCAGTGATGACAGGAACAAAAGAAAGGCAGTGACATGGAGTCACTGTCACGACCATGATCTGTAGAGGCCCCCAGGACCAGTGCGCTTACTACCAAGACACTTTCAATAGCGTATTTCAATATCTTAAGCCAAACCCCGGCATCAGATAGACCAGTGCAGGTCTGTAACAGTTCTGTTCCAACAAATCCACACTTACATTAAGTATAACTAGGACAAGAAATTGGACCCCTTGATTTGTGAGCACATATTCAGGTATTACATTTCACTTTGTGACAACATCAAAAATTCAGATTTTTTTTTTTTCTAGTTAATTTCACAGACCAAAGGTTTTGCTCCTTTCTACCATTAATAGGATGATCCTGCAAGGCACTGGGCACCATCAGTTTTTATTTACACTCTTCAAATAGGAATGCTGAACACCTGCGGCTCAGAGCGGCTTCAGAGAAGGTGAGGGCTATTTTACATTTCTAAAGATGAAGCCAGGTCTAGGTCTGTGTTTAAATTCATGCTTTCAAAACTGCCTAATGGAGTTAGGTACTCTTCTCACTAGCACACTACATTTGCTTAGGCTCCTCCACTTTCCGGGTGTCTAATTACTAGGACACTCATCTGAAAAGCCCGGTGTGAAACTCTTAAAACCACATTCTTCCAAAAGCTGAGAAGCTCCTAACAGCTATTTGGACACTGACAACGTGCCGGAGGGTTGGGCAATTGGAGAGCATTAGGAAGGGAGCGCTACGCCTTCACCTGCACCCTGGCAGGCTGCGATAGGCAGGCAAGGATTTGGGAACCTGCTTCAACGTAAAGGTAAAAGATGAAGCACAGGCACAGAGACAGCCTTACTCTGAGGCTGCGTTAAATCTCTACTTGTATGACAGCTTTCTTTGGTGACCAGCTATCGCTGACGCCGTAGCAGCCAACCTCGTACCAGAAAATGACACCTTTCTCTGTGGGTCGATTCCAGCCTTGTTCCGTCTCATTTCCCCCTCAAGTATTGTTAAAAGTCGTA
>VZSZ01000678.1:0-13277 GCA_013398815.1 Ibidorhyncha struthersii
TTTTTTTTTTTTTTAAAGGGATAAATTCTTCTTTTTAAAAGAGATAAATGAGTTGTGAAGAGCCTTTGGCAATAGATAATGAAAAATCAGCAACTATTCTTGCCAGATTATGTTCTCAAGACCCTTTTGCTGTCACAGTTTTGGACTCTATTTTCTGTTCTGTTTAGACACTGGCTTCTGTTGACCCTTAAAATGGAGCAGATTTACTTTGGACTGCCAGAGACTGGCATAATCAGAACTATGTGCTTGTTCTTCTTTCAGATACATCCTCCATTGTCCATCAATGTAGTGAAATCCTACTGCTCTGGGGATTATTGTTGTACTGCTCAGGATGTTATCCTGCTTGCATCCCCGTACTTGTGAGGCAGTGCTGTGTATTGGAGGAACCTGGTACATGAGATGCTGGGTTAGGTCAGGGAGGTAACTGCAGCTCCGGCTTCCAGAATCCTGTGTGTCATGCGCAGCAGTAGGCTGAAGTCTGTTGGTGTAACAGTTTGCACCTGCAGTGCTATAGCTTCCCTTTGGCAGAGCAAAGGGTCATTTGGGCTACTGCATGCTTAGTTAGCAGCACTTGAGTAAAAGGAGCAAGTTTTTCTCTTGAACTTCCAGTGGTATAAACACAGGGATGCCTGTCTCTCCTTTCTGATCCTTCTTGTTCAGTTAAAATTCTCACAAGTGCTGCTCCAAGCATGAGATTTTACTACATCATCGAATGTATTTCTTTAGTCCCTTTGGAAGGAGGGAGTCTGGAAACTGGGCTGCCTACAGCTACGCTACGGACAGCATTAAAAAGTCAGGAGTCAGACAGGGAAACACTCTTGTGTCCCCCCGGCAGAGCACCTTGGAAATGTCGATAAGGGCTGGGAGCAGAGGCCGGGCTTTTGCTTGCTGGCACAGCCTTTGTGGGCACAGCTGCCCGTGTGTCATAGATCCCACAACAGCAATTTCAGATTTGGCTATTGCGCTCAGATTGGGCTGGGCTCTCTGTGTTCCGCGGGGTGATAAGGAAAGCCTGGCCACTGCCTCGGAGGGGCCTGCATTGCTGTGGCAGGAACGGCAGAAATAGGCTTTCCGTGTACAAGGTTCCACGCAAGCCATTTTCCGTACGCAGGGGTGGGGATCTTGAAGCACTTCTTCCTGGAGGAATTCCCTGTGGGTGTCAGGAGCAAGAAACTCCTTTCTCTCCCTGTTGATGACTTGCAGGTCAGTGAAGGAGACCCTGGAATCGCACCTGTTTGAGGCTCAGCAGCACTTATCTCAGCTGGAGATTGCCAAGAGTCATCTTGAAATGCAGCTGCAGACGGTCAGGCAGGCCAGGGAGGTGCTACAAGGTGAGAGGCTCATGTCTGTGGAGGTGCCCCTGCCTAGGGAAGGTGGTATAAAAACAGCTCTCTGTCCGCAGTGCTTCTGAGGAGTGAAGGAGCTGGAGAGAGAACTGTCCTTCACTGCAATGCAGATGGGTTAGGTCAGGCAGGTAACTGCAGCTCCGGCTTCCAGAATCAGCGGTCAGTACAGTCAGATGCACTGTTTGTGCAGGCACTGAATCTTGCCATTTGTCCTGTTTGCAGGGGAAGTGAAGTGCCTTCAGTGGGAGCTGGAAGCGGAGCGAGATCTCCTGAAGCAGGAACGGGAAAACATGGCGCAACAGCTCTTGCAGACAGAACAGCAGCATAACGATACCCTCAAACTTCAGGAATCTGATCACAAAGTGGAGATGAACAAGCTCCTGCAAGACCTGGTAGGAAACAATATGCTTCTAAATTCTTCCAGCAAGCTTTGTGGGCTGGCTTTAGGAGAATAGTAGCCTGAGCGTGTGAAATGGCAGCAGTCGTCTGTTGTAGGTGACACGGTGCTGGGCCAGGCAGCAGAGCCAATGGCTCGTGCTTGAAGTCACGTGAAGACCCCCAGGACTCTGCTGGGACAGTAAATACGCCCACGCTGGCTCTGTGGCTGCAAGACGAGTTCAGCAGCAGGTTGGGTGGTCCCCACCCAAAGCATAGCAGTGAAGGGGTAGGGTCTTTCCACACTCCCGTCTGCCATGAAGTCGACTCCTAACATTGCTGCCAACCGCAGTCACGGAAACTGCGTTCCTTCCTTTCTGTCCTGTGAGGAAGGACAATACAGAGGTACTGAAGCCTTCGGAACGGGCCCCTCGCCCTGGTACTTCAGGCGGTGGCCTGTCCTGTGGCTGGGGCNCTGCCATGAAGTCGACTCCTAACATTGCTGCCAACTGCAGTCACGGAAACTGAGTTCCTTCCTTTCTGTCCTTTGAGGGCTGACAGAGGTATTAAAGCATTCGGAATGGGCCCCTCGCCCTGGTACTTCAGGCGGTGGCCTGTCTTGTGGCTGGGGCATGGGGGTAGTGGCCTCTTTCTGAGCCTGCAGTCCATCTGCACCTTTCATTGATGAAAAGGGAGGTGAGCTTTGAAAAGAGAGACTCTGAGAACAGACAGAAATCCTGAGGAGAGAGGTGCTAGGAAACAGGCAGCCATCAGAGAGGGGCAGGTAATATCACCTTCTCTCCCACTTGCTGATCCTCCTTTTAAGTTCCTTGATAGGACATGCTTTAGGGAGGGCACAAAGCCACTACTGTGCCCTGTTCAGGTGCGGGATTGTGGGACAGATGAAGCTTCACATTGTTTTGAGGAGCTTGGCTGGAACTTCATCTTGAAGTCTTTTCCCCCACTCATCAGGCGAGCGAGCGGGAAGAGCACCATTCAAAGCTGCAGGAGATGCTGGAGCAATGGCAAAAAGAGAAGGCAGAGACAGAAGGGGAGCACGCGAAGATGCTGTTCGATCTGAAGCAGAAAGTTGCTACCATGGCAGCTGAACAAGAAGAGGAACAAACCAGGGTCGAAAATGCTAAGCAAGAGGTAAAGAGTGTGAAAGGAGAACTTATGTGGTTTTTCGCAAGGCTAGAGCTGCGGGAGGTGGCTGGATATCGGGCTGCGGGGAGCACGCCCTCGGTGTTTTCTGCGTGGAATTTGGTGAGGAGACAGGTGAGCAAGACTGTCTCTCTGGGACAAGGAATGAGACCTCTCATAGGAACCCAGGCAGGAGCATCACCTTTCAGTTGAGATTTTTCTGCTGCTTTTGTTTTTTTTTTTTTTTTAAAAAAAACTTACCCCAGAGTGTCCTGACAGTTCTCTTAACTGTCCTCTTATGATAGTTACTAATACCCCCAACTGCATCTTCAGGGATTGAAATGACAGGGCAGCACTCAGAGGTGACAGTGTGTCCCCATAATGTCAGTACTTTGCCCAAGTCTACCGAATCCCTTAAAACGGAACTAATTTTTGCCAAACCCCACTTAGCATACATGTTTTTTCTGAAGGAGCTGCTAGCTTCAGCCTTCTGGCAGCCTTGCATTTTCTCTGCTGCTAGCTAGGTGCAAAAGGGGCTACTGAAAGACAATCAGGACACAGCAGAAGACGAGGGAGACCCTCACCAGCAAGGCGAGACACTTGAGAAAAGCCACACATTCTCCTGTTAGATGACTAAGAGTTTGTGGGAGATTCAGTCGCAGGTGGACGGTGGATGGGACCGTGTTTCTCCTGCCGGTCTCCTTTAGGAAGCTGTCTCCAAGGGGGCAGATGATGAGCGAGGAGGCCAGCAGCACGGTGCTTGGAGAAGGCGTGAGCCCATCCGTCTTTGAGTCTCGCCACACCAATTTTGTATGGGAAGTTTCAACCCGTCTTCTCTGTGTTTCATGCAGGTCCTGCTGGAAAAGGAGCGCGAGAAGAGCTCTGTGTTAGAGACACTACGGCAAAGGGAGGGAGAGCTCAGAGAAGCGCACCAGCAGCTGGAGCAGCTCAGGCAGGAGGTGAAAGAGCAGCAAGAGNAACAAGGAGAGAAAACACAAGTCCTGGGCCTGAGGAGGCGAGGACTCCTGCAGGCCCTGAGAGCACAGAGCCTGGTGAGCTCCAGAGATCAGCAAGAGGAAGGAGGGGTTCCAGTGGCAGCAGAGGTGGGCAGCAAAGCAGAAGGAAGTGGCTGAAGGAATGTGATTTTGAGACAGGAAGAGGAAAAAGCTGAACCCAATGGCAGGTCCCCGTAACTTGCTCTGCATTTGTTTTTACAGGACATGACAGAAAAGCTGCAAGCAGAGCTGCAGGAAGCTCAGAGTACGATCAAGGCAGTGGAGAAGAGGCACAAGGAAGAAATCAACACCATGAGAGTGGACATGCAGATCCTTCATCAGCAGAGGGATGCCCTACAAAAACAGGTGACAAAGAGAAATGGCTACGCTGGGCATCAAACAGGTGGTCTCTGCCCTTCTTTGCTTCCCATTGTGGAGCAGGCTGATGGGGTAGTCCCTCTGACTGCCATCCTCCTGTGGGCTCCATCTCAGCTGCTCTGAAGGAGGCTTACTGGTCAGCTGAATCTCAGCTGCTGCCCTGGACAGTTGGGCTCATCCTTTGGCTTGTTTGCCAGCAATGATCAGAGTGGATTTCTGCCAGCCTGTTACTGCCAGCCTTGTTTTTTAAGGTGGTGTTTCAGATGAACGTGGGGACCCACTTAGATTTTTAAACAAGTCAGCTGTATCCATTGTGAATCTGTTACTCTCATGACAGGGTGAAATTTAAAGTTGCTCTTTCCCTCTCCTCACAGTATGTGATATGGCTGACAGTGACAAGCTGTAGTCTTTGACTGCTTTGTTCTGTTGTACTTGAGGTGGAAGAGTTGACATCTCGGCTAGCAGCCTCTGAAGAGTCGCAGCAAGTGATTGGCCACAAAGCCCAGCAAGATCTGACTGAGGCACAGGAACTCTCAAGGCAGAAGATACTGGAGATTGTGCACCTCCAGAAGATCCTGGAAGAGAAGGGGAGTCAATGGGAGGAGGTAGAACGTGAGAACAAGGAGCTTCAAGTGTGTCTGCAGTCCTTGGAGGAGGAAAAGAGTCGATGGGAAGAAGTGGAGCGTCACAACATAGAATTTCAGGCTTCGTTGAAGGTCCTGGAGACTGAAAAAGCCAGGTAAATGAAAGCCTGTGAGACTTTCCATTCTGTTTCGTGGCTTCCCTTTTTCAGATCAGAGATGAGTGGCTCTGGCAGCATTTCCTAAAAAGCAGAGTTCTGAACTATCCATGCAGATATGTTTCATTCTCTTAACGTTGTGTTTCATTTTCTTTTCTCTTAATCCTTCAATTACAGTTTTTCTGAAGACAATGGCTTTCAGAGAGTAATCCTTTCCTTAAAAGGAGGTGTTCTTTTGTTAGGTTGGCATGTTAATACTGTTCAATGACACTTGCAGGATTTTCAAACCTGAAACACACCAAAGGAGGCAGGACGAGCTGCAGTAGAATGAGCTAGATAGAGCCATGAGCTCTGCCTTGGCTCCAATAAATTCTAAACGTTTGGGATCCATATCAGTCTTCCATGCTCATACCTTTGGTTGGTAGAAGCCATCTTAAAACCATGATTTTGAACTAAGCCAGGTTCCCCTCTGAGGCACTCAAGAAACAAGAATGCTTCTTATTGCCATCTGTTTCCTCATTGCTCCAGAAATCCCAACAGGTGTCCAGAGAGGCTCAAGCAGGATCCCTGTGAGCCTCAACAGTTAGCGGGTGTTATTGACTGTCCAAGGAGTGCAAGAGAGAAGAGGACGGATAGGTAGGCTACTTCAGCTGGTGAAGTCCTGATACTTTCACTGAAGAGAAGAAATAAAAAGCAGCACATTCTTGCTTCCCCTGTGAGGGATCCAGCATATTACCTAAGGATCTGAGTATTTCCTCCAAGCCTCCATTACCACTTCTGGTATCGGCCTCCACTTCTTTATCTGGAAGTAATGTGGCTGCTGGCAAGACTTACAAAACTCCCCAAAGATCATCTTGCTGTTAGTTGCTGCTGCTCCTGCCAGGACATACAAGCTAGGGTAAGACAATGTCTCTTCCCTTTTGACAAAACCTCTCCCTTGGAGTCTCATTAGTCAAAAGAAAAATTTTCCTCCTACTTAATGTCTTCATATGAAGACTTTGTTATGTTTATATTCACATTCCCATCTCAAGAAAGGTAGGGTGTTTAGCCAGTTACTCGCCTTTCTTCTGTGGAAACAAGCGGAGTGGGCACGTGCTTGGGGTGTGACTGGCAGCCTGGCTTGGCAGTGAACAACCAGCCTGATTGTTTAGACAAACCTCAGCAGACAAAGCCATTTTCCCCTTGGTGGTGGAAGTCCTAAGAGTTTATTAAATGTTATACCTTGTAGTAGTGAGTTGCATGCTCTCTCTTTCAGGCTGACTCTGTCTCTGGAAGAGAAGGAACTGAGCCTCAGAACCCTGGAAGAGAACAACATTGCCCAGCACAATGAGGTGAGCTTCTTTCTGCTATTCATCGGGCCCAGCAGCTCCATTCAGTTCGCAGAAGAGAAATACTTCTCACCCTCTCTCACACACACAGAACTTCATTTCTGAGGTCTGAAAGCATGAGAGCCTGACAGTTCGAGCTTTCCGTTGGGGATGGGGAAACGTCCTTCTACCTCCTTAGCCTCCAGATACCTGTTTCTAGCTTATTTTCCTCAGTCTGAATCCTTGACTTCGTGCCTTCTGTTTCCAGTGTGGTTTTTGCTTGAAGTAGCTTCTCCTTCATTCCTTCCTCTACTTCCTGCTCTGCTGCCTCAGTAGCAGCACTGTCCCTGAGGCTCTGTGCATCTGTGTTCTAGATACAGTCGCTGCAGGAGGTCGTGCTGGAGAAGGAGGCTGGCCTGGCAACTCGAGAGAAGGAGCTGCTACAGGATCTGGAGGAGTCCCGAGCAGGCGAGCGGTGCTTGAGGGACTCTCTGCACATGCTGGAGGCTGAGATGTGTGAACTGCGCTTGAGGCTTTGTAGCGCAGAGAACACAGCAAAAGCGTTGGCCGCAGAGTGTCAGCAGGCTAACAGCGCCCGCTGTGAAGCACGATCCCAGCTGGACAAACTGCGCTTGGTTCTCCACTGCCTGATGTGTGACAGCAGAGACTTAGTCCCTTGGAGTTCAGGCAAGTGCAGGAGGCTGGGTGAACAAGTCTGTAGAGCACATACAGGAGAGCAGATGGAGGGAGGGGTAGTTCTTTGTCATCCCGATAGGATAGGCTCATCCTTTCAGTTGAGGCTGACTCAAGCCTTGGGAAGTCTGGAAAGCCTGACATCCCTGCAGAAAGTCTGTGTCTGTACGTGGAGAAATGAACAGCATCAAAACGAAACGGGGCCCAAAGTCATGTCAAGTGATAAGCCATGTGCATTCTTCCTTGGGGCAGAGCTGACATTAGTGGTCATCAAAATAACATGAGCTTGTGACATGTCTTGCTGTAACGTCAGCTTTAGGATGATGTCAAAGGCACTGCCACCTTCTCCTGCGTATAAAGAGGCCTTGCTTGTTGGAGACCCTTCAGTTCAAGCTTGAAAAGTGTGCGTTCTCTCTTCAGAACAGGGTCGTGTCTGGGGCCAGACTGTTTCTCAGGCCAGGGACCTCCCTGCAGAGTTCACCGTGGACAAAGTGACAGCAGCCCTACAAGACCTGCGTCAGCACCTGAAGCAGACTCAGCAAGATCAGGTAAAGTGTCTGGTGCCCCCAGAAGTCCTGTCCCTCTGCTAGATTGAAGTGACAAGCAGAATGCCAAAGCCAGAAGGGGTGCACATTCTTGTAGGCCAGGTGGGCTTGCTGCCATGGGAATCATGATCACATCTACTGTGACTGTCCAACAGCCCCTTCCCAGTGTGTCTGTTTCGGCCTTAGTGTTTGTACCTCTTTGTCTCCTGCCAGCAGTGGCTCTTTGAGGTGGCACTTCCCTTCTTACCTCTTCCAGAATGATGCGAGGAAGAAGATACAGGACTTGGAGCTGGAGCTGAGCAAGAGGCAAGCTGAGAGGGACCATTTCAGTGCCTGCAATCAAGAGCTGCAGAAACAGTTGGCTCAAAGCCAGGAAGGTACAGCTTCTCCTTTCCAACCCACTGACCCCAACCTGTCTCACTAGCAGGGATCTCTGATACCACGCCAAGGAACTAGTCACCTCTTCCTCGAATCTCCAGGCCATCCCAGAGCCTCTAGCGCTACTGGCCTCTCTGTATCATAGCTGGACAGGCATCTCTGCTCTTTCTCTGTTATTTGTTTTCCCACACTCCACATCAGAATTGCTTTTTCATCTCATTTCATCTCTATCCGTAGTCCTTCTTGCTTCAGGTCTTGGTACTGGTGTGATGCTCAATTGTTCTTGCCTTGCTGTTGTCCTAGCATCACGGACTACTTCCTTCCTTCTTTTTTCTGCCAGTGCACAATGTATTCCCCTAGCATTCTTTTGGACAAACACCAAAGTGCGTCTTCAAGCACAACATTGACATCTGCTCTTCTCTCTAATGTCTCTCTTAAGTCTTCCTGGTCAATGAACTGTGTCATAGTCAGTCTTCACTTTTGCTGCTTCTTCCTTTTCCTTTAGGACACTAGACCTGACTCTCACCTCCTCTCGCTGTCCTTGTTTCCTCGATGTTGGTTCTACCTGCTTCTAGCACTGTGGGTGATGTGCTGCCATGCCCTTAGCCCTGGCCTTTCAACAAGCAGAAGAGCAAACACATTTTCATATTCTTCTGAACCTCGCCACTTGCATTCTTCTTTTTTTCTGCCTGCAAGTTTCGTTTATTTATTTCTGCTTTCAAGGTCCTTGTGGGCTTAGGGCCTGGAAAACACAGGCAGGCAGATGAGGGAATGATGTTTTCTCTGTGGGATGCAAATCAGTTTGGTTTTTCTTTTCTTTTCACCTTCTCCTTCACCTTTTCTGCTGCAGAGACACAGGCGGCAGAATGCAAGAGGAACTCTCTACAAGCTGCCCTGCAGGAAGAAGCCGCTGCTCGAAAGGAGGAGGCTATGGCTCTACATCAAGAGGTGGCGTCTTTGGAAAGGAAACTGGAGAGCGCTGAGAAGCAAAGGAAGGATGTCCTGGTGAGGCTGCCAGATGCCGTGAAGGGCCATTTCTTATGTATTTTTTGTCCTTCTGTTAATAATTGTAAAGAGCAACTTTTTCCAGCGGAGAGCTGATTTTGGGTGGTCTTGTACAAGTTCAGTCCAAACCTGAGAAGATACAGAGAACTTTTGCTTTCCTGTCGGGCCATGTAGCTGAATTAGCAGGGTCACCACCTCAAGTAAGAGAAGACAGTCCAGAAAGGGGAGATGGGGAAGATGACCAGTAGCATGGTCATCTATGTGGAGAGACCACAGACCACTACAAGCGCAGAAGAATATTGTTTATACCAGTGGTTGGGTTTTGGTTTAACTTTTCCAGTTGCATTCTTCTGAATAAATAGGAAAAGGTGCCATAGTCATAAAAAACTCAGTTATGATTCGGGGTGTTTATTTTCCTCACCTCTGAAGATTTCTGCCTTTGAAGCTTTAGTCAAAGTAATTGTCAGACCCATCTCTATTTACAGTGCATGGTTTGGGAAATTATTTGTGTCCAAATCCCTCTTTAGATTTCTAAATAGCTGGATCTGGAAAGAGGGGTGAAAAGACAAAGTTTGCTAGTAATAGGAAGCTGTTCGGCATTGCCAAGTGAGAGCAGACAGCAGGGAGAAAATAGAGAAATGTGAGAAACAAAAGGGCTGATGCAGGTAAATCTGTATGTCTGCAAGGGGAAAACTAGTCCTGCTTTCAAACATAGAATGACAGACTGATCTCCCCATTACTCCTTCAAGAGGGCACAGTAGGATTCTAGAGGATGGTACCATAAAACCCGTACACAGTAGAGGTGCAAAAAAAAAAAGGTAAATGAAGTGTTCTCTCTCTTCCCTTCCTCCCTTACAGAGAGAACATCATCATGCCACTGCCTAAATCATGCTTAGTCTGGGCTTTAAACCCTGGCTGCAGTTCTGGCGGCTCCTCCCCAAGAGAACACACTAGAGCTAGGAGAGGTTCAGAGAAGGGCAAAAAGGAAGATGGGACTGGCTGAGTAAGCTGGGAAGGGTCTGGCGCAGGAAAGGTCTACAACATGCTGAGAGGCAGGGAGAGAAGGGGCCGTGGTCCTTCATTCTCTTTACCAAGAGATGAACCAGAGCTGTGTGATGAAGGCAGGGAGAGCCACGCTGCAACCAGATGCCAGGAGGTGGTATGGTATACTTCCAGCAGAGCAGACCTGTGGAACTCCTTGACAAAGGGTGCTGTAAATACAGCAGTTCTGTAGGGGTCAGGAGGAGACTGGAAGTTCTCACAAGCTGGAACAGTGCTGGGCTTGGGGAGGTATCATGTAACTCTACGCCAGTCTCGGACTTTCTTCCCCAGGTGTGCGTTTATAGGCACTGTTACGTACGGGATGCTAGCCTACACATTTGAGCCTGTGCAGGCTGAATACCTCAAATATTCTCCTAAAACCTCCAACTTCAGCCCTTGACTACCACTGGAGTGGGAGCTCAGATTTAGTATGAAAGCCCAAGATATGTAGATGGAATTACTTGAATCTTTTTCCTCCCTGTTTTGCAGCACGACCGAGACAGACTGCAAGCAGTTAAAGAAAAACTGGACTGGGAGATAAAACTTCTTCAGGAATCAGTGACAGCCACTGAAACCCGAGCAAATACAGCAACAGATGTGAACCACTCCCTCGCACAAGAACTCCACACTACACTGTCCACGTTAAAAATAAAAAATAAGGAAGTGGAAACTCAGTGGGAGAAAATCCAGATGCTCCAGAAGGAGGCAGCAGAGGTAAAAGCTTTGCAGGAGAATCTCACTCGTATGACTGCCATCCTATCTGAGAGAGAGGGAGAAATGAAGTTATACCAGGAAAAGATGAGAATGCTGGAAAAGCAGAAAGAAATGGATAAGACTACTCTTGATCAGGTTATTAAGGACATGCAAGAATGCATACAGGAGCTGGAGAAGCAGCAAGAAATACAAAGGATTGCTGCAAGCGAAATGAGCAAAGAGCTGGAGGAGAGGGACCAGGAGATCAGATCCCAGCAAGAAGAGATACGGGAGCTGGAGAAGCAGCGAGAAATGCAGGGGACTGTGGTGAGCAAGATGAGCAAAGAGCTGGAGGAGAGGGACCAGGAGATCAGATCCCAGCAAGAAGAGATACGGGAGCTGGAGAAGCAGCGAGAAATGCAGGGGACTGTGGTGAGCAAGATGAGCAAAGAGCTGGAGGAGAGGGACCAGGAGGTCAGATCCCAGCAAGAAGAGATACGGGAGCTGGAGAAGCAGCGAGAAACACAGGGGACTGCGGTGAGCAAGATGAGCAAAGAGCTGGAGGAGAGGGACCAGGAGGTCAGATCCCAGCAAGAAGAGATACGGGAGCTGGAGAAGCAGCGAGAAACGCAGGGGACTGCGGTGAGCAAGATGAGCAAAGAGCTGGAGGAGAGGGACCAGGAGGTCAGATCCCAGCAAGAAGAGATACGGGAGCTGGAGAAGCAGCGAGAAACGCAGGGGACTGCGGTGAGCAAGATGAGCAAAGAGCTGGAGGAGAGGGACCAGGAGGTCAGATCCCAGCAAGAAGAGATACGGGAGCTGGAGAAGCAGCGAGAAACGCAGGGGACTGCGGTGAGCAAGATGAGCAAAGAGCTGGAGGAGAGGGACCAGGAGGTCAGATCCCAGCAAGAAGAGATACGGGAGCTGGAGAAGCAGCGAGAAACGCAGGGGACTGCGGTGAGCAAGATGAGCAAAGAGCTGGAGGAGAGGGACCAGGAGGTCAGATCCCAGCAAGAAGAGATACGGGAGCTGGAGAAGCAGCGAGAAACGCAGGGGACTGCGGTGAGCAAGATGAGCAAAGAGCTGGAGGAGAGGGACCAGGAGGTCAGATCCCAGCAAGAACTGATAGCAGAGCTGGAGAAGCAGCAAGAAATGCAGGGGACTGTGGTGAGCAAGATGAGCAAAGAGCTGGAGGAGAGAGACCAGAAGATCAAATTCCAAGAAGGGAAAATAATGATTCTAGAACAACATGGTACATCACAAGTCAGAAATCTGCTCATGGATCTTGATCATATGAGAGAAGACTTGAAGGAGAAAAACTTAGAGCTTATTTGTCTGACTCAGCAGATCCAAGAACTGGAAATGGAGAGAGAAGAGGTGAAATCTCTGCACACAAACCTTGAACACCTGAGGGCAGTTCTTAAGGCCAGAGAGAATGAGTGTGATTCTCAAAGGGATCAGTTAAGACTCTTGCAGCAGTACAAGGAACAGCAAGAGGGGCACCTGCAAGACCTTCATGGTAAAGTAGAAAAGCTGACACTTTCCTTATCTAAAAAAGATCAAGAGCTTGAGTCACAACACAAGCAAATCCAGGAAGCTAAAGAAGGTACAGCAATGCAGTTAAGGACTGTCCATGACCAACTGGAGCAGGCCTTAGAGACGTTAAAAGAAAAGGACAGGCTCATAGACATCCAAAAGCAACAAACACAGAACTATGAAGAAGAAACAGAAGAACGGATAAATGTTTTACACAGAGACTTACAATACACTAAGGCAATACTGAAGGAAAAGGAATTCATGATTCAATCTCTCAAGGAAGTGACTGAGACCTTCCAAAATCGAGAACAGGACTCTGAACAGCAGAAGGAAATTCTGCAGCATCTTCAAGCAGAACTAAAAGAACAAGAGCAAGAAATTTTGTCCCTCGGAAAGCAATGTGAGGCATGCAAGGAAAAGGAGGAAAAGCATGAAGCTGAGCAAACAAGTCTTCAAGCAACAAAACTGACTCTGAAAGAAAGAGAAGAAAAGATAGCTGTTCTGGAGGAGGCTATCTCTAAGCTTCAACAGCAAAAGGAGGTAGCAGTGATGCAGACTAAAGCCATACTGCAAAAACTAGAATATGCCGAGTCTTCTCTAGAAGCTAGAGATCAACAGATAGTATCTTTGCAAGAGCATATCCAGGACCTTCAAAAGCAGAAGGCGATAGAAGGCAAGCAGGCCAAGAGTCTCCAGCAGGATCTAGACAAAATGACCCAAATAGTGAAGGAGAACCATTTGGAGTTCCTCAGGCAGACAGAACAAACAAACATGGCCTGGCTTCGTCATGAAAGCGTGAAAGTAGAACTAACATCATGCCAGAAGCAAGTGAATCTGCTGCAGGAAGCAGTGAGGAAGAGAAATGAAGACAATGAAACTCTTACGCAAAAACTCCAGCACCAAGAAGAAGAACTGAAGACCTTGCAGAATCTCCAGCTTAGGCTAACTGAGAAGAATGAAGACATTAGACACCACAGAGAGCAAGAGAAGCTCCTGGAAGAACCCTTGCCTGAGAGGGAACAAGAGACCGACACTCAAGGTGAGCAAAAAGAGTTAGAAGAAGAAATAAGAGGTCTTCGGGAAGATCTGCAGCATGTTCAGCA
>VZSZ01000679.1:0-53334 GCA_013398815.1 Ibidorhyncha struthersii
GGAACCAGGCTCTTTTCAGCGGTGCCCAGTGACAGGACCAGAAGCAACGAGCACAAACTGAAACACAGGAGGTTCCTCCTGAATATCAGCAAACACTTTCCCTGTGAGGATGTCTACGCACTGGTACAGATTACCCAGAGAGGTTGTGGAGTCTCCCTCCTTGGAGACATTCATACGCCATCTGGATATGGTCCTGGGCAACCAGCTCTAGGCTTGAGCAGGAGGTTGAACCAGATGACCTCCAGAGGTCCCTGCCAACCTCAACTATTATATGATTCTGTGAAAATACAGTGTTTTCTCACCTTCTTGTACTATTATTGTGTTTCCAAAAAAGGAATCAAGCAAAATGGAAACAGTGTTTTTTTATCTATAGTTTTATCAGGTCTTTATTTTCTGGGAATTTTCATTAAGGGGCAGCCTATAAAGCCATCATATCAAGATCATTTGTACTAACAGAAACCTGATCCCAGGCAAAACAAATAAACAAAGCAGCTGGCAGTTTAGGTGCTAATCCATTTTACAATTACTCCAACTTAATATTTGAAGGGCATTACAGTAACACTTCATAACAGCAGACTTCTTTGTTTAATATTCTCTTATTTTATAGAAATGCCCCCCTAAGAAAATCCCATGTAAAAATTTAATATATAGTGTCTTTTCACATTGCTAAGAAAGGCAATATATAAAATTGTGTAGCAGTGCATTATTTGCAGGACAGAATCTTTATAGTCAATTCAGTGCAAAGTGAAAAGAAACGAAGACTGGAGCAATGGCTGGCTCCTCAGACAAGAGGACAGCAACTTTGTTCCTCCAAGGCAGAAGACTGTGAAGTCACAGTAATAGTTGTTTGCCTTCAATTGCCAGTGTCAAAATGCAGTTAACATTGCTCAAGAAGTAAAATGCTTTGTTACCCCTCCAGTCACGTCAGTGTAGCATTTGAGAAACACCACTGCAAATGATCGATTAAAGATCAGTTACTTTCATGTAACTAGTAGTACGTAACATCTTTATTCACAGTTTTTATAAAGCTTTACAGCAACCACTCTGATTAGACAAGTAGGTTTATCACAAACTGTCAATTGTTTTTGTCTACCATTTTCATATAAGTCTGTATTTTATGTACACTGGTGAAGATTTTGGGTATATGAAAAACATGCTGTGCAGTTTTCACTTAAGCACCCAGTATTTAAGGAAGGTTAGGAAAACTGCATTTGGAAAGGTGAGTTCCTTCCTTTTTCTTAGGCTAACCTCAAACTGGTGGGTTGAGGAAAACAGCTAATAGCTGCATTTTCTTTGGTCTCACACCCCTAATGAGAGATAAATGTAAGTAGCGTAGAGTCATAGAATCATAGAATTGTTTATGCTGGAAAAGGCCTTTAAGATCACTCAGTCTAACTGTTAACCCAGTACTTCCAATTGCACCACTAAGCCATGACCCTAAGTGCCACATCTACTTGTCTTTTAAATACCTCCAGGGATGGCGATTCCACCACTTCCCTGGGCAGCCTGTTCCAATGCTAGTTAACCCTTTCATTGAAGAAATTTTTCCTAGTATCCAATCTAAACCTCCCCTGGCACAACTTGAGGCCATTTGCTCTTGTCCTATCACTTGTTACTAGTGAGAAGAGACCAACCCCCACCTCTCTACAACCTCCTCTCAAGCAGCTGGAGAGAGCAATAAGGTCTCCCCTCAGCCTCCTTTTCTCTAGGCTGAATAACACCAGTTCCCTCAGCTGCTTCTCACAGGACTTATTCTCTAGACCCTTCTCCAGCTTTGTTGCTCTTCTTTGGACGCACTCCAGCACCCCGATGTCTTTCTTGTAGTGAGGGGCCCAAAACTGAACACAGGTGTGGCCTCACCAGTGCCGAGTACAAGGGGATGATCACTTCCTGCTTATCACACCATTCCTGATACAGGCCAGGATGCTATTGGCCTTCTTGGCCACCTGGGCACACTGCTGGTTCATATTCAGCCGGCTGTCCACCAACACCCCCAGGACCTTTTCTGCCAGGCAGCTTTCCAGTCACTCTTCCCCAAGCCTGTAGTGCTGCATGGGGTTGTTGTGACCCAAGTGTAGGACCCGGCACTTGGCCTTGTTGAACCTCATACCGTTAGCCTCGGCTGATGAATCCAGCCTGTCCAGATCCCTCTGTAGAGTCACCCCACCCTCAAGCAGGTCAACACTTCTGCCCAACTCGGTGTTGTCTGCAAACTTACTGAGGGTGCACTCGATCCACTCATCCAGATCATTGATCCAGATGTTAAAGAGAACTGGCCCCAGTACTGAGCCCTGGGGAACACCACTTGTGACTGGCCACCAACTGAATTTAACTCCATTCACCACCACATTTTGGCCCTGGCCATCCAGCCAGATTTTTACCCAGTGAAGAGTATGCCCATCCAAGCCATGAGCAGCCATTTTCTCCAGGAGAATGCAGTGGAAAATGGTGTCCTATCTGTGGGAAACAGATATCCTATCTGTCGTGTCTCACTGTCCTTCCATCTGTTTTTCTAGGTGGTGATTTCCTGTCCTTCTTGAGAAAAAAGAAGGATGAGCTAAAAACCAAACAGCTGGTGAAATTTTCATTAGATGCTGCTTCTGGTATGGCTTATCTCGAATCCAAAAATTGTATACATAGGTAAGAAGGTTTTTTTTCTCACTATTGTAATTTTGATTATTCGAAATGCTAGCTGTTTAAGTGTATATGATGCTTATAATCAAGAGGAGTGATCCCTACAATTTAAAAAAAACAAAAAGACTTTTTCTGAAAGGAGGTCATTATTGCTTGTCTAATTCAAAGCTGTTCTGTTCATTTGGGTAAGAATCAGTACTACATTATTTGATCTGTTTAGTTTGTTGCTATTAATACGTTAATGATGATTTTTCACCATAATAATTTGCATCATAAGGAGCATAATTCATACAGTGACAACGAATCATGGCAAAAAGCAATCTGTCCTGTCTGAAATTTACAGATACTTGCATGGCCAACAAAGAAGTTAAGTTACATTTAAAGTGTATTTCAGAATAGTCCACTGTTTTCTTAGACAATAAAGGGCGAAAAAACTCGAGTTCTGTATATTACAATATTAATTGCCTGGACTGCTTTCTTTAAAGTGTTGGAAGATTATCAGGCATTATGCTCTTAGGGTAACTTATTTCTGTTCCTACCATTCGTTTTTGTTGTTTGTTCTCCAGTTTGACTCTGCCGTGGAGCTGCTTATACTGAGTTTGTGTCAAAGGGAATGTACTTAATTTCCACCTGTTTTTCCTTCAGAATATCACAGTATATAACCTGCTACAACGATATGGCTGAAATATGAGACATAAACATTAACTGAAACACTTCTGCAAGATCATGATACATAAGAAATACTGAAAGAAAAAACCTACCTCACAATATTCCATTTGGGAAATCCCAGAAAAGTATTGTAAGCACAATGGCGAAAAATAGGATTAATGTCCCATCATTCTCTCATGATAGAGTGTGTGTCAGCCTGGCTCTGTTTGCATGCAAAATAACGGCATAAAAATCGGAACAAGACCATTAGTGATTTACACTAGTCTGATAAATGCTGTAGTGCTTAATAATCAGAAGTGCCTGTTCAGAACTCCTGTGTTCTTACAAAATAAAATCAAGGGGAAAAGTAATAGATGAATAACTAAATTATATTAGAACTGCATTTTGTAATTTCTTAGTTGGTGATTACAATTACTGAAAAAGAGTACGGTATTTATTCATGAAATGGTAATCTGATGCGTGAAAAATATAAATAATTGTAGAAACAATTATTTTTCGAGAAGTGCTATGCCTACCTCCCCCCCCCTGCCGTTTTTTTAACTCTGGAAATAGGGTATCCCTGCTCATCTATGTGGATTAGTGCTGTTCTAATTGCTATAGGTGACAGTGTGGCTTCAGTGTATTTCTGAAAGGTGCACTGGAGGTTAGTAGTGAATAGGTACAGTTATTCTTACGGTGTGTTTACAAAGCTGATAGTGATTTGGAGAATATATTTCGAAGACGAAATATATGTAGCAATGTCTTACCATACAAAGATTTCATTGTTTCATTGTTTTCAGTTAGAAAGCTGAATACAAATGTGTCATATAGATCTCAATTCAGGAAGAAGAGCTGTAATCTAATATGTTTTGTTAGTGCCATGGACTTGCCAATGCACACAGCCCGGGTTACACATACTATTGTACAAGCAGGGAGAAAGTTCTTTTGCCCTGTTTACTTCTTAACTTTCAAAATCTTCACAAAATGTGTTTATTGTTATCACAGATTGTCACAGGAGGTTATTAGAGAGAGCTACAACCTGCCTTAAAGGGAGAAACAAAATTTTTAGTAAGTCTATCCTGAAGAAAACTACAATTTTAAAGTGCAAACAAGCCAGCAAACAGTATCTTCTTCACAGCATCCTGGCTTGTATTAGAAATAGCGTGGCCAGCAAAAGTAGGGAGGTGATTGTGCCCCTGTACTCA
Organism: Ibidorhyncha struthersii; assembly: GCA_013398815.1. Lineage (NCBI taxonomy): Eukaryota > Metazoa > Chordata > Aves > Charadriiformes > Charadriidae > Ibidorhyncha > Ibidorhyncha struthersii. The sequence continues at coordinate 4,488 of VZSZ01000679.1, forward strand.
GCACTGGTGAGGCCACACCTCGAGTATTGTGTCCAGTTTTGGGCACCTCAATACAAGAGAGATATCGAGGTGCTGGAGCGAGTGCAGAGGAGGGCAACGAAACTGGTGAAGGGCCTAGCAGACAAATCATATGAAGAGCGGTTGAAGGAGCTGGGACTGTTTAGTTTGAGGAAGAGAAGGCTGAGGGGAGACCTCATCACACTCTACAACTNACCATCCCTGGATGTGTTTAAGAGACGTTTAGATGTGGTGTTGGCGGATATGGTGTAGGGGAGAACTTTGTAGAGTAGGGTAGATGGTTGGACTCGATGATCCCAAGGGTCTCTTCCAACCTAGACAATTCTATGATTCTATGAAAACTTCTTGCTTTTATGAAACACACAGGTTAATGAATCAAAATACCTGTTTCCAATATTATTTTATAAATCTTATTTTCTGGGATATTCAAGATTATTTTCTGTTTTATGTCGCTGGTGATCATATGTGCTTATTGTATTTATGAGCTAGTTCTTCTGAATTTGATAGGTAAATATAATGAAAATTTCTGAATCAGGACAACAATCAACCAGGTTTAGTGATTTTAGTAGTAACGGTACAGGCACTTCTAGGTGGGTTTCTTTTGAGTTACTAATACAGGTTAATTGGCAAATGCTTACTCCAGGAAAGTAGCTCATGAAGTTTTAAAATGTGTTTTACCAAAAGCTAAAATGCATGTTAGTAGGAGTAGCATACATACTTTTTTTCTAGGTGTGTTCCCCGTTTGAGGTGTCTGAGCATTTATCCAGGGTTTCTGAGTATGCCGGGGGATGGCTGGAGGTGCCTTTGTCTAGAAACCCTGTCTGCCACAGAAGCACAGAGCATCTGTTGCTTGATGGGTACTTTGAACCTGTTGCGCACTAGTGGGCACAACAGTCTTGGTGCTGTGCTGCGAATATACTACATAAGGGAATGACAGGCTAGCAGGGAAAAGTAAAACTGTCCACTGCTTTGGAAGGAAGTTCTTAGGTGTCCAGGGGTTTCAGCCCCTTCTTACCTGAGCACTGAAGGTGCAGCTATGTGACTGCCTGGTCTCTACAAGGAATTTGGGAGCCCTTGTTCCCTCCTTTTTAGGTCAGGTAAGACAAATTAGTCATGGGTAAATTTAATATTGAGAGCATGTAGATTAGCATGGAACAATTTAATTCATAGTAGAAAGAAGATTTAGCACTATGTGAAAAGAATAGCTATTTTTTTGAAAGAAAATAAACTTGTTCCTTTTTGCCAGAAACCTCATCAACTGAAAGTGGTTCTCAGGGAAAAATGAGGTAAGAAAATTAACTACAGAGAAAATGAACTAAGCAACAGAATGTGTTTATTTTGTTTAAGAAAGATCAGGAATATATAATTAAAATAGTTTCTGTTATGTGGGTTGGATCAAAACAAAATTGTTTTGCTTCATGCTGTTGTTTTTTGCAGTATTCTGTTTGTTGTTTTAAAGGTTTATTCAGAATCCTCAAATGTTTTTTAGTAGTTTAGGTGATCGTAATTTAGTACCATGTGCGTTTGGCTCGCTGTTAGTATGAAACTAAAGGCTGCTCAGTAGTTTATTAATTATTTTAAATGCCACTGTTTAGTTGTAGTTGCACTAGCTATACTTAGCCTTTTTATTTTAAAATTCTACCTAAATCTGTACTGGCTTTCTGAAATTGCTATTTGAGTCATACTTTGACTTAGCCTTTCGGTATTGGGCCCAGTGCAACAACTAATCTGCTCTTTGTTTTCTGGTTTTGTGTGTGCTATGGTGTTTCAGTAGGTGCAAAAATAAAGTTAAAATTTGTCAGACTTAGAATGCTTAATGCATGTCAGTGATTATTTGATATGCATTTTAATCTTCTCTAATGTCCAGATATCACTTTTCTTTGCTCTCTTTTTGTTCTGTTTAAAGAGCAGAAATGAGTGGGCTTAAAGGGAATGAAAAAAAAAAGTTGCATGAAAAGATGATATTAAAAGAATTAAAAAGAGTGGTTGAACATATACAGAAAAGTGTAGTTATTTCATCTCCATTTAATTAACATGAGGTTGAAGAATTGTTTCTTGCTTTTCATTTTTACCATATGCTATTGTTTAGATAGTTCCATTTTTTCTGTTAATTAGAAACACAAGATAATGGTGAAGATGTTATAATTTCAGTTAGTTCAATAAGCATTTATGAGCAGTCATCTTTTCCAGTATTTGATTTGCATGTGATGAATGCACTCGTCCGTAGTTTATTTTTAGTTTCCAAGTCAATCCTGTGGGAGTATAGGAGAGAAGCTGCAACAACCAGATTCAGAGAATTTAGGCATACCTACTTATTGTTTGTTTTATTTCTCCCTCTCTTTACCACCATCATTTTGTAATGAAAATAATTCAAATTATGGTAGAACTCAATTGGAAAAATATTTTAATACTGAGAGAAGCAATTACGTGTAGTATTTCCTCTGTTTTTATCATTTGGTAGTCAGTACAACCTTTCAAAGTCAAAGAGACAGTTAGGTCTTGAAAATATTTCTGTGTGGAAAATTGTGTTGTAACTTCACCTACACGTAATACATACATAATTCTAATTGAAACTAGCAGAAATATTTTTCGTTTTTTCAGTTAGCTACTGTGCTCCTTGATTGTGTTCTGCACAGTTTCACTGCTTTACTTGAGAAGTAGGTTGATTTTTACCTTGTTTAAGAGCTTTTACAAATACATGAAGAACGAGTTTATTTTTTTCAATAATTTAATGTGAACCTCGTGAGATTCCACAAGGCCAAGTGCGGGGTCCTGCACATGGGTCAGGCCAATCCCCGGTATCAATACAGGCTGGGGGATGAAGGGTTTGGGAGCAGCCCTGCCGAGAAGGACTTGGGGGTACTGGTGAATGAACAGCTGGACATGAGCCAACAATGTGTGCTCGCAGCCCAGAAGGCCAACCATATCCTGGGCTGCATCACAAGAAGCACGGCCAGCAGATCGAGTGAGGTGATTCTGCCCCTCTACTCCGCTTTAGTGAGCCCCTATCTGTTGTACTGCATCCAGCTCTGGAGCCCTCAGTACAAGAAAGAAATGAACCTGTTGGAGCAGATCCAGACGAGGGCCACAAAAGCAATCAGAGGGTTGGAACACTTCTCCTCTGAAGAAGGGCTGAGGGCATTGGAGTTGTTCGGCCTGAAGAAGATAATGGGAAGGCTGCAGGAAGCCCTCATTGTGGCCTTTCACTGTAAAGGAGGCTTATAAGAAAGAGGGACAAAGGCTTTTTTACCTGTAGTGACAGGTAGCAACAGGACAAGGGGCAATGGTTTTAGACTGAAAGAGGTTTATATTGAACATAAGGAAGAAATTTTGTATAGTGAGGGTGGTGAGACCGTGGAACTGGTTGCTCAGGGAAGCTGTGGATGCCCCACCATTGGAAGTGTCAGGTTGGACGGGGGCTTGAGCGACTTGATCTTGTGAGAGATGTCCTTGCATGTTGCAGGGGGGGTTGGACTAGATGATCTTGGAAGGTCCCTTCCAAACCAAACCATTCTGTGATTAAACGAATTTAAAGATACATTATTAGGAGAGCGCTATAATAAAAGTTAGAATCTTAAAAATAATCATTAATAAACATTCCTAATGTCAGTTTTTCACTAAAGTTACCAGCACTAGCCTTCAACTATTCATCCATCAAATGTGACATAAAGCTGGTATTTGATTCAAATTACTTATTTTCAATATATGCACATGAGTGTGAGAAGATACGGACTAACTGCATTCAAGGTGTATTCCTTATTCAAGTTTTCCTTTCAGTCAATGCAGTTATGTTCTGGAAGTCTCCCATATTTTGATTAAAGATCTGTTCGTTCATAAAATGGTCATATTCTATGGTCAGTTCTTCCATTTTTAGTACTATCACTACTGCTTCTTTTCGCCTTAGTTTTCTAGCTGTTAAAAACCCCACATGAAATGAAAAGTGGCTGGTTTAGCTTCATGCTATGAAATCCTGGCTCTGTTGATGTTAATTCTGAATTCCTATAGTTTTTATTAGCTAGATACCATTTATATTAATTACATGTAAATTACTAGGAAAATACTTGCTTCCCTGTTACTAGTCTAGTTTAGATGATCTGCTCTGCTCCCAGAATGTTTTTTCCTGGTCAGTCTGGTAACTGCTAATGTAAAGAAGTTTGGAAAGAGGTGTCAGAATTCTTTCATAACCATGAATGCCATAAGAACTATACTAAGTAGTTAAGTTAGTCTTTCCTTTCCTGTGAATCTTTCATTTCTTCCTGGGAAAATAGATCAGCTACCACAAAAAGGATGAAAAGTGATCCTATTCAATTTAGCATAGGTGCTGTTCAGTTCAGCATGTCAGTAGTAGTTCAAGTCTCCTGGGAGCAGGAGAGTGATGGTTTGGCTCCAAGCTGAGCAGGTCTCCTTCCTAAGTAGAGGGAAGAACTTGCCTCCTTGATTTCTCTGCCTAAATCCAGTGGAAGACGGGAGCTAAATACTTGTCTGTGTCTGCTTTTGGCTGGCTCCAAGCGATTCAGGGATGAGTGGAGTGGCTGCTTTGGTTCTGTTCTTGAAGCAGCTTGCTCTCATCGAGCATAACATGTTTCTCTGAATAGTACATTTCCTCCTGGGCAATTGCAATACCTAAGACGTTTATTGTAGTTTCTGTAATTTTCTGTGCTGGTAATGTCTTAGGAAGAAAAACTATATTTTGGTGGAATGAGCTTGCCTTTCTGTAAATTAGATGGACTCTTCAAGGTTTATTGTGCAGGCATTAATTTCCCATTATTAATAAGCTTTTTATGATTCATTCAGAGCTGCACATATAAATTAAGTGATGGTGCAAGATTCCATTTCTTTAGCTTTCTTTCATAGGCAATATTTACTCATTACAGAAATAAAAAAAAAATTGTACTGTTGCATTAATAATAATGTTTGATCATGGTTCAATGAATACATCAGAGAATTCTTGTCGGTAGTACAGTTGGCACACTACATAAATGTAATGAATAATCATAATTTCCAGCTTTATTTATAAGACTGTCTCTGCTTTATATAAAATGATGTTTCAAAGCATGGTGTTTACAATATGAATATTAGAAATTTTTACATTCTATTTAAAGTTAAAACCACAAACAGGAACTTTGATGAAGAACTGTTGCTTTCTGTAGGCCACTTTATGTAGGTATGATGTTAGTGTTAAAAAAAAAAAAAAATGCGCCCAGAATTTATTTTGTCATAGCTATCAAATAACTTTTTAGTCAAACTTTGAATGTGAGTGGTACATTACAGTACCATGTATTGAGCTTTCATTTCTTAATATGGACATGCCTTATGCAGCCTTCCCGGTTGCCTCTTAACTAGTAAGCGTTTTTCCCACTAAACCCAGTATTTCCAATGACTATTACATTATAAAGATACTGTGCAATTATAGCACTGTGGGTTTTACACAGGTTATTGATTGTTTTTTATTTGGTCTGTTGGTCATAAGAGGTACTAACAGAAGAACCATTACAAGTGCATAGTGTTTTTTTGGACAACTGATCCGTAGTGCAAGTATACAGGAAGATTGCAGAAGCCCTCCTTCTTCCAGCTCTGTTGTGGGTAGCCAAGGTTCTGTCTGCTAACTGTGTCCAAATAACATAAGTTCAAAAAGCAGCTCTTGGGAGTCCTTGTTGTTGCTAAGCAAACCAAGGAGGCGTTGACTGTTGCCAAAACAGTGGTGCTGCTCCTCTCGCCACACTGCTTGGTACTCGGCTTCTAATGCAAGAAGGGAGTGCTGCACTCGTCTAGAGGCTGTGGTGTTTGCTGACACTCTGCTAATGCTGTGCCAAGGCACTTGGAGCCTTCAGCCTGTCTTTGTGCTCCAAGGGTGCGGTGCTGTTGAGGTAGTTGGTCTGCACAAGATCCTTTTTTCATCAGTGACTATTGAAACTGTGTTCCGGACCATAACATGAATCGATACAAATGTGTCAGTGCTTTCAAATGCTCCAGGAAATTATTTTTCATAGTTTTCATGCTACTGTGTTTCTTCAAAACACAGTCTTTCCAACCCTAAAATAAAGAATGGAGTGCTGTTCAGCTGCTGTCATCAAAGAGGAGAAATGGGTGAACAGTGCTGCATGTTGCTGTGCTTGCCATATGGGAATAGATCAGAGTATGATATACCAGATTTTAGCTCTTTAAAATAAATTTTCAAGGGTTTTCAAGGTTTTTTTAATGGAATTTACAGTCGTTTCAACTGTCATATTGGTAAACATGGCTTGATCCTGGAGAAATCCATTTACAATTAAAGTTGAATCAGTTCTGAATTGGTACTTTTGGTTGTCTGAAATCTTATTTGAGCAACATGCTTATTTTTTTCTTTAACGAGCTTGTATGATTCTGATCTGAAAGTATTAAGGAGAAAAACGGGGGAAACATAAGTATCCAAACCCATTACGTTAAATATCACAAATGTTATCTATTTTAAGGTCATTATAATAAATTGGAGAGATTATTGATTTCTAAGTATGCTGTAATGTAAGTGGAAGTGAATGACAATGAAGAGCTGCTTCTGAATAAAAAGTGAGCTTCATTCTAATCTATTCTCTGTTTCACTAAGCTATTGAATTCTGGCATGGCTGAATAACACAAGATTTAAAAATGGTGAGGAATACATTTTTTTCTTGCACTCTCTGTGTATTTGTTGTGGAGGTTGATACTGCTTCCTCTTGTGTGTTTTATTTGAAATTCACCCCAACCGCTATTAAAAGCAGATTAGCTATCTCAGATTTAGCTTTGCCACAGCTGCAGGAGGCTTGTAATTAGAGTAACAGATGCATGGATTTGGACAGTCTGAGTATGATGTAAGAAATGTCTGAATACATTTTTGTGTACTGTAAATCTCAACATACCATCCTATCTTAGTAAGACTATGCTGTCTTTCAAATATTCCTGAATTATGCTTCATACAGTCCTTTACTAGAGGAGTCACTGATCACAGCGTGTAGGGAATATATATTTGGATTGTGGCTTTTTGGTGTTGCTGTGTTACATAAATAAGCAGTACACATAAGATTATATTAACTTAATGACTGGCACTTTAATGATAGAACTGGAAGTTCTGGTGTCCTTTTTTTTAAGAGTAACACATTACTTTATTCAACTGCTATTAGGGCAGATTTTGTTTGCCTTTGGAAATTTCCAGTGCCAGTTATCTCTACCATTTGCTACTCTTCTTTGTAAATAATAAATTATCAAGGCATCTATTAACACAAGTGCAAAACAAAGTTGTTTAACTGTGGTTGTTTTGAGGCTAATATTAATAATGAGTAGTTCCCAGAGGCCGGTTTAGTATAGGTTATTAGATTCTGCTGTTTCTCAGTTTGGAATGGTGAATTGAAATTTCTTCATATGAAATAAATAAAGAGGAATTAACTTTTTCTTTCCATGATTGAATTTTCTTTTGATAAGGCAGTTAGAACATTTCATCTTATTTAACTGAAACTTCCTTTAGGTTTCTTCATATATCTAGCCAATACACAGTCTATATATCAGCTGAATGTCATCAGGGGTAATCCAGTATGATCAGCCAACAATAGTTCTTTATATTAATGTTTTGAAATGTCTGTTACAGGTTTCAATGAGGTTGATATTTTCATTTTATGATAAACTTTATCTAGTGCTCCCTATTCGTCTTGTGCTTGAATATCATCCTTTATGTGTTCCCCATAAAATGGGGAAAATATCCCAATTATTTCAGACCTCTGAGATTTCAGTATGTCACTTTTCCTAGGATGGTGATTTAAACTATCATGAAGAGTTAAACTAACAATATTGATAGGTAAATTGTTTGGCATGTTATTGCAGACTTATTTTGTAGACCTAGTTATTTAAACAAATGCAATGTCCATATTGACAGTAAACTATTGTAATAAAAATATAGATGGTGATAGAATTTACCATTATCTGCTAACACAGGAGAAGCTGCAGATCTGTTATTTTTCACAACAGTTAGAAGTGTATAACAGGTTTCACTTTTGCTTTCTGTTTTGGTACATCTCATCTTTCAGTTAGCAATTAGAGCTTAGATTTACCGTTAGAAGGTAACTTCATTCTGAACAATGACTCTGTATTGTATTTTTAAGGAACCGTGTTTCTTGTATTTATGTGTAACTTATATGTGACCTGAGACCTTAACTTAACACTTGCAGATTTTGTGCTTCCGAAGGAAACTAATATAGCAGCTGGTCAATGAAACCCTTTGACTGGGGATGACAGCAGAACAAGGTTTCCATTCAGACTACCCTTGCCAGCCCACCCCAGCTGATGTCTTGTTCCTGTCCTGCCAAAGATTTCCTTAGATTTCAGGGCTTCCATGGCCACTAGAGTTTCTTGGCCTCACTGCTCTGTCTTTTCATGAAAGAAAGCATAATACATTGTTTACCAAGTGGAAATGACACTCACTAGATCTATATTGGATGGAAGTTATTATCTACCACTTCACTGGGAACATCGTTTTGCCTTTCTGAACTGGTCTGCATTGAAATGCATGACCTTCCAGAGGTGGTATCTGTAGCTGAAAACACCTATTTTTTTTATACTACCAAAACCCACTCTTGTTTTCTTGAAAGTTCATGGTACTAAGTCAGGTTTTGTTATTGGAGTGTGGGGGTGTCCTGGTTTCAGCCGGGAAAGCATTAATTTTCTTTCTAGTGATTGCTGTGAAAGGAATGCCAATAATGCATATTGTTTTAGTTGTTGCTAAGTGATATTTATAGTTTTCAAGGACTGTTTTCAGCTTCCCATAGAAGCTGAGATGGAGCACAGACAGAACAACTGAGTGGCCAACAAAATATGTCATGCCATCGATGCCATGCTTAGTATATACATGGGGGTTGGCCAGGGGAGGGAATCTGCGATCACTGCTCGGCACAGTGCCAGTTCAGTGAGTGGTGAGAGAACTGGTGTCATTATTATTATTATTGTTATGGTTATTTTCCTTTTCCGTTATTATTCTATTAAACTGTCTCTATCTCAGCCCACAAGGGTTTTTTTTCCTTTCCCTTTCCCCTCCTTTTCTCCCTCTTCTCACTGTCCGTCTCAGGGAAAGGTGGAGAACTGCACAAGAACCTCCATGGTCCTAGCTGCCAGGTGGGGTTACACCACAACAGGGGCAGGTAATAGCTTGGGTTTTCCATGGAGTGCATATGTGGGCATACTGACGACCCAAAATTTACTTAATGTATGATATGTATGATATGATTAATGACAATTAGAGTAATAATATTTAACTAATAAGTATTAGCATGGTTTCCAAATTAATTTGTGAATTAAATAGTTTGTAATATTAACTAGTTTTAAAGAATTGCATCCATATAATCCACATCCTTGTTCTAATTAAATGGTCAGCTTTCCTTGCTGTGCCTGAATAATGGATAACATGACTGAAAAACACAGAATCTCCTAGATTGTAAAAGACCTGTAAGATCATCTAGTCCAAGCATTAACCTAACTCTGACAAGTCCACCACTAAACCCTGTCCCTGAGTACTATATGTACATGACACTTAAATACCTCCAGGTTTGGGGACTTCACCACTGCCCTGGGTAACCTGTTACAATGCCTGATGACCCTTTCAGTAAAGAAATTCTTCCTAATATTCAATCTAAACTTCCCCTGGCACAACTTGAAGCCATTTCCTCTTGTTCTATCACCTGTTACTTGACAGAACAGGTCAACTCCCACCTCTCTGCAACATCCTTTCAGGTAGTTGTACAGAATGATAAGGTCTCCCCTTTTCTCCAGGCTAAACAGCCCCAATTCCCTCAGCCGCTTCTCATAAGACATGTGCTCCAGACACCTCACCAGTTTCATTGCCCTTCTCTGGACATGCTCCAGCGCCTCAGTGTCCTTCTTGTGGTGAGGGGCCCAAAACGGAACACAGCATTTGAGGTGGGGTCTCACCGGTGCCGAGTACAGGGGTGAAATCACCTCCCTTGGTCCTACTGGCTACAGGCCAGGATGTCGTTGGCCTTCTTGGCCACCTGGGCACACTGCTGGCTCATGTTCAGCTGGCTATCAGTCAACACCCCAGGTCCCTCTCTGCTGAGCAGCTTTCCAACCACTCCTCCCCAAGCCTGTAGCGTTGGCGGGGGTTGCTGTGGCCAAAGTGTAAGACCTGGCATGTGGCCTTATTGAAACTCATACAATTGGCCTTGGCCCATCAATCCAATCTGTCTAAATCCTTCTGCAGGGCCTCCCTACCCTCAGGCAGATCAACACTTCCACCCAGCTTGGTGTCATCTGCAAACTTACTGAGGGTGCACGCGATCCCCAGATGATAACAACACTGAAATAGATGCTTTATAATCAGAATATTTGAGGGGAGGGAGCTGTAAGAGTAGTTTACAGATGGGAGGTGATGATAACTCTCAGGTATTTGCCCACTCATTGGTAGGAGGGGGTGAGGCTGAACACATAGTTGGGTTCCTTGGCAGGCAGAATTGGAAGATGTTGTGGCATCACGAAGGAAAGACATGAGAAATCCTTGCTAAGGACCATCCATTGTATACAAATATAGCAGGAAGGTAATGTGCCGTTTTTAGGAGAGTATTTTGTAAGAAAATGAGCCTAAATCCACTGCTTAAAGTTCCTTTACTTTCTGATGTTCCAGGGCTTCTCATTCTGAGATACCATACTTTTACTTTCCATTATCCCTACCCTTCCTAGTTTTACTGCTTAAGTGGCTAAGATGTGAATGAGAAAAAGAAAATTCAAAAGGAAAGTTTGTTAGGGAGGAAATATTGTTTGTTCTTGTTACAGCATAGCCACAATAAAAGCATAAAGCACGACTATTTTAATAGCTAGCTGGTGTTTCTGCTCTTATATGTTTGAGTGAGTAACAATGAATCCATTCCTGGACATCTCAGATAGTGCTCTGGTCTTTCTGCCACACTGAACTCATGTTTGGGTCCCAAGGCTTATCAGAAGGTGCAAAACGACAGCACAAAGTATGTGTTCAGAATACTTTGAGATACTGTAGTAAAATAGTATATATGATGCATATGGTTATGTGATCTGTTGTTTTAGAAGTGTATCTATTTCGTTCTTGTTAGACAGCTGTTCTTGTTGTTTGTAAAACCAAAATAAAGTTCTTGCATTAGAAAACTCAGTGTTTTGTAGACAGTGGGGAAAAAAGGTAAGTGTCACAAGCGAATTATAGAAAGGATAATATTTATTGTGAGAAATCAGAAGAAATTCTTAGATTGATTCATGAGAAATTTCAGAGGAGGTTTAGATTTTTTTCATGTTACAGAAGATGCGTATTATGAAAAATATTTAATTTTTTGCCTTTGTGGAGTTGATTCAGTGTATTTTTTTTTCATGAGATACCCCTGGTACAGAAAATTCCCTCTTAAAAATGAGTAAGCTTTGCTAGAAATAAAGCAAATGGGATTGAAAGAAATGTAAGCAAATTTTCTTAGACTCTTTTATTCTATTTTACAAGCTGTAGCATTTAGAGTGTTACGGTATTGTGTTAGGGTTGTTCTTATTTAACCACAATGCCACTTTCTTGGTTTTATTTAACTGCAATGCCACTTTCTTGCTGATAAATATTAGGAACTTACAAGTATTATTCAGACAGAATCATTTAAATAACATCTTTTAAGAATAATAAATCTACTCACTTCGTGAGAGCAACAGACTCTAATTAAGAAATGAGAAGTAAAAAATGAGAGTACAGGATATTGAAACTAAGATAAAAATAACATACAACTAGTGTTTGTGAAAGCTATTGTAGTGATCATAAAGTCATATAGCTTTCCTGTGTAGTATAAATAATATTTTCTCTTCTTTCACAGTCCTGTTGCAATGGAGAATAGTGGATGAAATGTAATTACTTCCCATGGTAAATAAAAAAAGTTTAGTGACATCTACTGTTTAGAGACATAACAAACCTTAAGTTCACAGTCTTTGAATTTCTATCTTGTGTTATACAAGGTCAATAAAAGCATGTACTCTGGAATTGTTGTTGAAGGACATACCTAAATACTTTATGCAGAAGCAAGTACAGAAAAGAGAATATTAATATTGTATTTCTGATATGTGTGCAACATTCCTTAGGTTCCTGCCATCTACAACATGTAGATATTTCTACCACATATCTTCATTTTAGTTTCAAAGGATTCTTTTTTCAAAGTTCCACGTTCTCTTAGTTTTCATTGCTCTCAACAATAATTTTAATTTCTATCACTTACTATTGAACTTTTAAGTGGTAGAACAAGAAGTTCCAGTGTGCAATCAGACCCGTTTCTCCAGGTTTTCTTGGTTTGTGTAGACTCGTCTCTTTGAAGAGGAAAAGGCAGAATTTGCAAGTAACTTTGAAATTCCCTAATGTCTTCCAGAGAGGAAAAATACAACCTAATATTGAATAATGTTACCCACTTTCTTGAAGTATCTATCTCTTCCTTAAACAGAATTTTTTGAATGGATTTAAAGTGAAGTTTGGAGAACATTGTAGCTTTAAAAATAATAATTAAGAAGAAATGGTAAGGCATAAATCTGAAAGTATCAGGGGATATCAGGGGAAATCATTATTCAACCAAGGGTCCTAACCTCCTGCTGAAATTCAATAGTAAATGAAAAACTGCAACTTTTTACAGGCAGATGAACTTTTATTCCATGAATTAGAAGTAAATTAATTTGCTGCTATCACTGTATATCTGGTTATTTAAAATAAAATAGTGGTTTGCCTGGCATCTTTGAATTTTACTATTAAAGAATTACTAAGAATTTTACTATTAACTTGTAGTGAAAATAAACTGATCCCGCAGACTGACATCTTAAGTGCAGGAGCCATTGCAAAGCCAGTGTTGTGTGTTTACCCAAGTGCATTAAATACAACATGCCAGGCTGAAATGAACAGAAAAATTGTCATGGAATTCAACAGGAAAAGAAGTAGGGTCTTAGATGGTAATGACTGCTTTTGTTATACTTCAGCAGATGTTACTTAACAAGTTGTTGTAGTCATTGCCATGAAGTTACAGCAGTAATTTTTCTCCATTTACTGTATTTTGGAGTTCAAAGTTTCATTTTAAATCTGCTCAGAAAGGCCAGGCATCCCCTTGTCAGATACCATCAGATACGAAATACTTCACAAGGAGTACCAAATACTTCATAACTAGGAGATGCAAACCATGTTTGTGGCTGACTAATACCACTGGTGGTGTTTCCACAGAATTTTGAAACTGTTTTTGATAAAAGAAAGATAGACTGCAGGATTTCATTTTTGCAGTGGGTAAAGGAGTCGTCAGTGGTAGATAATAAACAGTGAATTAGATGATAGGATAAGGCAAAAGCAGAAGAAGATGGATTGGGGAGGAGAGGAAGAAGGCAGTCACCTCAGAAATTAGGTATGCGGTTCTTCTTTGAGCATTGATCATTGACCGGAGAGTAAGCAAGCGTGTGTGTCAATGTTTCGTGAAGCCAGAGCATGCTTTCTTGTACAGTTTTCTTTTCTTTAGGGCATAGAACTTTTCCTGTTTACTTTTTATAGTGTTTAATTAGTGTTTCTAGAAACGGAAATATGTGTTACACTAAGATATAATGGATTGGTTCGATATTTTAGTGGCTTCCTGATACTGATTCTTGGCATTCCAAAGAGGAATGTACCCCAGTTCTCTCAGACAGGAAATTACTTCCATTTTAATAAAAAATTATTAGGTTGTGTGTCAATGATAACAAATCATAAATTCCCAAATCGCTTTCTTGAGGAAAAAATACATATTTCCCTTTTCTAATTTTATGGACACACACATATATATATATATATTTATGTACGCATACTAGGTTAGCTGTTTTTGCAGATTTGACAAAATGTTTATCCACTATTTTTTTCAGATAATACTAGTGATGATATACTTTAGTCTAATGGAGTCCTTCCCAGTGCCTCAGGAGGTTTTTCAGAAGTGCCTCCAAGATTTACATTGCTGCAGTTTTACCACTGAAGTATTACATTCAGCATGGGTGTGTGGCTGTGTATGTGGTGAAACACAGAGGAAGGAAGAATGTAAATGAGTTTTAGCATGTCTTCTTGAAAGAAGTTAGTTTTAAAGTTTGTGCAACTGAAAAACATTGTGTTTTAGAGAATATATTACTTCTGCATCAACATAGGTGACATATAGTTCTACATATCGAATAATGAAGAAAATGCTGTTTTTCAGCTTATTGTTGATCTTTCTTTGAGAATCAAGACATTTTTCTCATAAAGTTCAGAGAAACTTAGCTGAAGTTTTGCACATTAAGCTCATTTTGAAGGTAAATTCAGTTCCAATAAGTACCACTCACAAAAAGATTCTGAACCAATTGAATGCATCTTAAAGGAATCACAGTTGCTGAGAATGAGTAAAATAAAACATACAGTAAGCTAAGTGCATGTTACATTCTCTCACTTTTTGTCATTGCTCTGTAGTTCTCAGCCTCCTTGTATTTTGTTTGGCAGAATTACAGTGTGCAGGAATATGCTTTTATGAAACATTTTTATATGACTGTGAGTATTGATTGAAATAGCAACTTTTTGTCAAAGGCTATTTCAGAATCCCTTATGCAAGGCAACAGGCAGTGAAGAAAGCCTTATTGGCTTGTTAACTGATTCGGAAGGTTGAGGGAAATCATCAGAGTACATGGAGCTGTAAGGATTGTTGAATCAATGTTACGGTATTTTGTTGTTCGCAGATTTAAGCTGAGTCACTCAAGCCTGACAGAAAAAGCTCCTGGCAAAGCTGAATGTCAGATACTTCATCAAGTCTCATGGGTTCTGGAAAAAAAAATAGGCCAGTGAAATAAAGGCCAAGTCCCTGTTTGAAAAAAAAAAATATATATAGGAATTAGGATGGCAGAATAAATACAAATGCTTGATTCGAACGGCTTCCTGCTTTTGGAGTAATTTCTGGGCAGGATTTTGGAGATCAGTATAATGAGTAGGCTTAAAATGCTTAAACAAGGAGTTTCTAAACTTTCCTGCTATGAATATTGCCTCTTAATTGGTTATAAACATCTCCATTCCCATTCACTAACAAATGAATTGGCTGTCCTTCCTGTTTGGTATCATAGACCTTCTGGACTTCTTATTCGCTTCTGCAAAGCCACCCTTTCTTCCCATTATTGCTTGTGCAGACCATCCTCTCTTGCACATGATTATCTGGACTAGTTTCCTATCCTTCTTGCAAGGTCATGGATGGAATCATGAAGCCCCACTCCTCCTGAGTTTCTTTAACTGAGACCACCCTTGCCTCCCTTTCATGTTGCTAATAATCCTTATGGGAGCTAGTGTAACTGCTTAGATAAAATGTAGTCTTAGGTATGAGTTTAGGATCTCTCTGGCTTAAAATGTTGAGGGATTATCATGTTCATGAATGGAAATTCTAAGTATTATAAACAGATGGCAAAAATGAGATGGCAGGATCTCCCATGCCGCTATTGTCTTATTTTAGCTGAACAAAAGTGTGAAATAACATTACTGTGGTTATAGATATATTTATTTATTTATTCATGTATTTTAATTTCAAAGGGTTTGTTTTAACTTCTGTATATGTCGTATCTGTAACACAGCCGGACTTCAGTGGTAAATTGAAACTAGTTGTTTATAAGTTTGTAAATAAACAGCCATCTTTCCAACCACAAAAGAACATTGTAACCTTCAGAGGGTCAGGCAGACAGAACTCTTAGAAGACTGTAAAAGCTACGGAAGATTTTTCTATGTCAAATATAAAGATATTTTTTCCTTAAATGGGCAGTTGTTGCTTTTTTTAACTATTAAGTAGCTATTAAATTGAAGTGCTTCAGCTTCCTTTTGGGCAGTATTTTTTAGCAACTGACACAGTGGTTGATAATCTTTAAGATTCCACAGTGAGACAGTATTTTTCTATGATAGTTTTAACCTATTCTTTAAAACTACACAGTTCACCTCTGCTGGTGTTTTGAGCCCCTTGCAGTAGATGGTCTAAACCTGGAGCTGGAACGTCACTCAATAGGTGCAATGACATAACGCAGAAATGCTATGAGAAGGTGCAGAAATAACGGGGAGTCTTCTGCGAGCAATAATGGCAGGGGCTCTGATGTGCTGCCGACATCTGCAGGGGAAAGAGGAAAGGACAAAATGGTACTCCCTAAAACAGCAGGGAGTTGAGGAAGCCAAAACTTGTATGATAGCTTTGCAGTCTGGGACCATGTTTGGCACACGAAACCAGACTACATCTTATCCCAACTAAACCCCTGTAACTGCACGTAGTGGAAATATGAGGAGCCTAAGCACCGACTACTCTGGTCTGTTTATTTGCTTCTCTTGCACTGAGTTATTTGCTAACGTAGAGGTACCTGTTGGACACAATTCAAATCCCTATGTACTAAGTTACTAACTGCAGCTACGGCCTTAATATTTAAAAAACACTTTGAAATATTGTTCAAGTATTTCCCCTGAGATTCTGGACTATATACACAACTTTCATTTCACTGATGAATTGTATGCTTCTTGCATATTCTGGTATGTATATTCAAGACAAATTCATTTTATGTCTAGTATATTGTATCGTTCGTATCTCTTTTGCCAAGATACTTCAAGAGGTGCAATAGGTATCCACATACTAGAAATAGGTAGAGAAAAGAAAAAACCCAATCTGTAAGGAAGCAGAGAGATATATTGAACAGAACACTACATGCTGCTCTGGACGCTGATATTAGAAAGTGGTAAATATAAAGTAGTAACTCAGAAAAAAGCAAAAGTATAGGCAAAACTGGTGGATAGAGAAAACTGAATAATAAAAATGCAAAGGATAAAAAGTGCTTGATTTAGATTATCCAATAAAGGTAACGAATTGCATTGTGAATAAAAGTAAGAAATGTAAAATAGAGTGATTATTGGTGATCTAATAAAAATATTTTGAAAACAGAAGCTGAAGATTCTATCACTTGGAGTCTATATTTGCGTATATATGGGGAGGAGTGCATAAGTAAACATGAGCCAGGTTAGGGAAAACTAACATTTAGATTTGGAGAATGTGTTCCTCTTCTTATCATGCTAGTTGCCATAGTTGCTATAGTTGCAGCTGAGAAACACTGACTACGTGCTTCTAAAGGAAGCTGATATTTTTATTCTTTATGGAAGAAGGGAATTTACTTTGTCCTGTCACCAAGACAGTTCTCGGGTCCTGCTTTTGTGTGTGTCACTCCCCTGTGTTAATTGATATGGAAGAGCAGTTTTGCAGAATTTCTCTCAAGACATTATATCTGCTTTTAGAAAAACTAAACAAAGTTGGAAAAAAATATAGTCAAATGTTTGAATAAATTCAGGTTAAAAACGGTGGTTGACATCCTAGTTCCTTTAAGTTAGTTAGCTTTAGTAGAACCAGGATTTCACACTGTGGCTCATATTTGCAGGAAATAGCTAGTTAAGAAACAGGCATTCACTGTTTTTAACTGTACACAAAGTACTTGGGGGGGGTGGGGGTGTTTATATATAGGAAGATTTGGTGCACAATGCCAACTTCATTGTCTGTTTGTATTCCAGCCTTATCTGTGTCACAGTTCTTTTCTGTAGTGAGCTAGAGACTGGTCAGTTTCTTCCCGGGGGTTTGTTTTCATCATTAAATCCAGCTTTAACGGTGGTTTAATCAGTCCAGCTTAGAGTTTACTTGCATATCCAAATGACATAGAACTTTAGTCCTGTGGAAACTGTCTGTTGCAAACACTATTCCACATGCTTTCCAGTGCAGCAGCCACAGCTTTCTGTTCACTCTTCTTTCCTCTAAATATTCTGTATACTGTAGTGAAATGTTTTTCAAAGAAACAGAGGTCCAGGAGAAGCAGGCAAATCTCTTCAGCAGTAATGTGATTATGAAGTCCAAAAAAGGCTAGAAGGGTAAAATTTAAAAAGTGGAAATGAAAGAAATATGTCTCCAGATCTTGTGATTTGCAGCGTGATAGCTGCAGTCAGGAAAGGCTTCCTTTAATGTCAGTAGATAGTGGAAGTGATCTCAGACTTCCCAGCTGGACACCCCACCACCACCACGGGATTTCAAGTTTTAAAAACCATGGAAGAAAAAATAATTAGAAGATTGCAAGGTGTACCATGGAAAGGAAGTCTCAGTACTCCAATAGTCATCTGGGTCATTTTGACAAATGCCCAGTTTCTGTAGTGAGAACCATCTATGAGAAAATGAAAGAGAAAGTGCTTCACATGGGCATATAGAACTGTGAGATCAACTAAACTCTCAAAATTTATCAATTATCAATTAATTACAAATCAAAAGCCCAAATTTTTACAGAAAAAGTAAATAAAAAAGGATTTTAAGTGAATGCACTGATATCTTCCTAAGTGATCTGGATGATGGGATCAAGTGTACCCTGATGAAGTTTGCTGATGACACCAAACTGAGTGGGGAAGTGGATACTTCAGAATGGAGAGCCACCCTGCAGGCACCTGGCTAGGCTTGAAGAGTGGGCTAACAAGAACCATATGAAGTTCAGTAAGGACAAGTGTAAGGTCTTGCACCTGGGAAAACAGAATCCAGAAGTGCGGCAACAGGCTGGGATCTACGGTGCTGGAGAGCATCTCTGTGGAAAGGTACCCGTGGGACCTGGTAGACAAGAAGCTCCATATGAGTGAATTGTATGATGGTATGGCAAAGAAAGCCAATAGGGTTGCACCTACAATGGCATCACCAGCAGAGGTAAAGAGTCATTATCCCACTCTACTCCGCATTTGTTAGGCCACAGCTGGAATACTGTGTTCAGCTGCAGTCCCCGCTATACAGAAAAGATGTGGACAGGCTCTAGAGTGTCCAGAGGAGAGCCACCAAGATGGTCAAAGGACTGGGAAGCCTGCCATATGAGGAAAGGCTAAGAGAATTGGGTTTGTTCAACTTTGAGAAAAGCAGGCTTAGGGGAGACCTCATCACCACCTGCCAGTATATAAAGGGTGGCTACAAAGAAGTTGGAGTCTCCTCTTTTACCAGGAGACGTAGAAAAGATGAGGGGTAATGGATACAAGTTACTCCAGGGGACATTTCGATTGGACACAAGAGGAAAATTTTTCACAATACAACAATCAGCCACTGGAATAATCTCCCCAGGGAAGTGGGGGATTCTCCATCATTGGACAGTTTTAAGATTCAGCTGGACAGGGTGCTGGGCCATCTTGTCTAGACGGTGCTTTTGCCAAGAAAGGTTGGACCAGATGCTCCCTGAAGTACCTTCCAACCTGGTATGTTATGATTCTGTGATTCTATGATGATTGATCTTCTACCTTGTAAGGTATAATAGTCTAAACTTTGATTTCTGATCCCTATTAAATTTGCTGTTGTCCTAAATGTCACAGGGTTTTAACACATTAGATGATTGTTGTTGAACTGTTTATGCTTTTGCGCATAGAAGATGGTGCTGGGATGAATGAAAAGAAGAATTCCTAGAACTTCCTCAGTTTATGATTCCTAGAACTTCCTCAATTGATTATTATTATTGAATTTCATTTCAAGAGTTTAGAGGTTTTGTACATATTATGCTTTATCACCTTTCATACTATGCTGAACTGCAATGCTAGCTGACATATTTGCCTTGATAGCACAAAGGAGATAAAAATCTAAAAATCACTCGTGGCAAGATAACCTAATATTCCTTCCAAATTACCTAATCTATCTTTCTTTTTAGTTTAATATGCATACCTCTATGAACTTCGTTTTATTCTTCTTACCTTTAAGAAACAGTAGCAAATATTATTTCTGCTGTCTGTGGTTCCACAATGTCACTAACGTACTTCTAAAGCCTATGGAGAAGTACTGAAAACATATATTGTCATTTCTGCTTCATAGCTGTACTCTCCTTCTGGTTCTGAATCATTTAATTTCTTATTTTTTCCTTGCCTTACAAATACCTGCATAATAACAGTAATTCTCTGGACTTCTTGCTTTTAAGTTGTGCCTACTTACTCAATTTCTACCATTGCTGCTGTCCTTTTTATCTTCTACATTTTTTTCCCCATTTTTGTTTGTTTTGCTTTCTCTTACAGTGGAAGGCCTGAGACCTCTGCTGTTTATACATGGAATAATTGTAGGAAACAGTGTTAATGAGCAGGAGAAAGCCATGTTCCCAAGTCAAAGCTATAAATAATTATTATTATTTTGATGATATGGTATTAATACAATTACTTTGTCATGGTTAAGATTGCAGACGTGCTTAGTTACAACAGTAGGGCAAAATATTTCTTACCTCCTTCTATAAGTCCTCTCTTCAGGAGTATGTAAACATTAAACATTGGAGAAGAAGTCAGCAGAGCTAAGCATGTAGAGGAAGGGAACATTTGCTACCAGTAAGAAATGATAGGAAATTATTGCTTTGCTTGGTGAAAGGAGCCATAGCAGACTCACCCCATTATCAAAATCATTAATGAAACTGTTAAATAGGACTGAACCCAGTAATGACTACTGGAGTACACTATATGAAGATATGAAACAGGATTGAAGCCAGTATTGACCCCTGTGGTAGACACTAGTTATGTCCTCCAACTAGACTTTGTGCCACTGATCAACTCCCTCTGCGACCAGCCATTCAGCCAGTTTTCATTCCACCTCACTATCTGCTCATCCAGCCCATAATTCAACAGCATCCTCGTGAGAATCTTACAGGAGGCAGTGTTGAAAGCCTTACTTAGGCTGCTGATGTAGACAATACCCATTGCTCTCCCTTCATCTACCAAGCCAGTTATTTCATCATAGAAGTTTCTGAAGTTGGTCAAGCATAACTTGCCCTTAGTGAATCCATGCTGACTGCTCCTCATGACTTTCTTGTCCTTTAGGTGTCTGAAAATTGTTTCCAGCATTAGCTGCTCCATCACCTTGCCAGCGATCAAGGTGAGGCCAATCAGCCTGTAGTTCCCTGGGCCCTCCTTCTTGTCATTCTTGAAGATAGGAATGACATTTGCTTTACTCCAGTCTTCAGGCACTTCTCCCAGTCGCCATGATGGATGAAGGGTTCTTGAGAGGGGCCTTGCAGTGACATCAGCCAACTCCCTTAGCACTCATGGATGCATCCCATCAGGGCCCGTGGTTTTATGTATGTCCATTTTGCTTAAGTGTTCCCTGACCAGATCATCTTCCACCAAGNGAGTCTCTTCCTCTGTCTTTATTCCTAGCTGAAAGGGTTCTTTACCCGGTCAGCCATCCTATTCTCAAACATAGCTTGGCTCTACTTAGTGAGGTGGATCCCATCTCTCCCAAGCAGATGCTGATCTGTAAACATGGTCCCGTGGTCGTAGAACCCAAAACTCTGTCACTAACACCAGCTCTGCAGCCAATTATGCACCTGGGGTATTAGTGCCCTCCTCCTCATACCGTTTTTCCTCACCAGCAGGACTGAGGACTCCACCTGGGCCCCCACGCCCTTGACCGCTGCCCCCAGAGCTCTGTAGTCACTTTTGATACTCTCCAGGTAGCCTGTGGCAGTATCAGTGATGGCCACAGGCAGGAACAACAAGGAGTAGCATTCAGAAGGTTGAACAAGCCTCGACAGCCCCTCCACAACACCCTGAATCCTGCTCCCCAGCAGGCAGCATACCTCTAAATGACAGGTGAGGTCAGCAGATGGGTGCCTCTGTCCCGCACAGCAGGGAGTTGTCCATTGTGATCACTCACCACTTCTTCCCGGTGGTCTTGCATGGTTTAGTGTCAGGTGGCCCAGATCTTTACTTGTAGGCACATCTGGCTTCTCTTCCAGTCTGAGATTGGTGACTGTATTTTGTTGTTGTAAGCCCTTAAGTAGGGCAGGAGCATTCTTGTTGGAGGCAGAAATCATGACCTTCATGTACTCCAGAGGCTGCACTTACCTTAATACTGTGGATGGACACTGCCTACATCTCTGCTGCAGCTGGAATCTGGGGCTCTTCAAGCTGTTATGTCTCGGAGAAGATCCCGTCTCTCTCCCATTTGTCTTCTCTGATGCTGTGTAGCCTGCTTAGTTCCTCCTGTAACTGCTTCACTTGGTGGCACAGTTTGTGCAAGACAGCACTGAAGGACAGAGGACCATCGCTCCAGGCATCGGAGAGAGGCCCCAGGTGATCCCTGCAGCCTGGGCTTGGAGGCCTGCATTCACCATCCAAAGCTCTGGTGTTTTGAAAGCTTTTACTTTAAGCATTAAGATGTCTCTCTTGTCCTGTAATATCAATGACCTTTTGAATGTGCCATGTTATTAAGTATCTTAGATTGAGATTCAAAGAAATTAAAACCTCTGTCTTTCAAGTTCCTGTTTCATCACCTCCTTGCAAGGGCAACATGTGGGCAACTCATGATGATGTCTTGGCAGTCTCTGATGTGCTACAAGGACTGTATACTGGATTTAGTGCTTTGAAGCACTAATTGTCAGTACACACTTGCTGAAATTCCTGTAGGTTATGCTCACTATTTATTCAAGTTGACAGTTAAAATTTGCAAAATTAAAACTGTGTAGCTTAGCAACTCTTTTAGAATTGTCTAGAGTTTTTAGTATTTATGCTGAGATTCCATAAATGGGATGCTTTTGGTAGCAGCAAAGTTCACATCAGCTCAATATTTTGAATGGAGGGACTGCATTACACTAAAGATGCAGTGGATACCCTCTTTGATGCAAATAATATAGGCAATGTAGCAGTAATTTAAAGTTCTGACATGTGACTTTGTGGGAACCCACCTCTACCCAGCTGGCAACATCTGTAGTACTTTTCTGTACAGAAATTATCAGTTTGTGTGACAAATTGCACTTGAAGCTTTGTTTTTTGCCCATTATTAAACTTATTTTAAAAAACTTTTTTTCAAAAAATGTTGCTCTCCAGTTACCGGTTGATTAGCATCTAGCAAGCAGTTGCCTGATTTGTTTTATAGTAAGATACCAAAATGCCATCTTAAATTTGCTATACCAGTTCCTGTGCATTCTACTTTAAACTGAAATAGATGTACAGTAAAAATAAATCTGTGGAGCTGCTTTGCTGTATGCTGCTGGGAATTCAAGTTATAAGTGGAAATCAACCTTTTTTATGAGATACAGTTTGCATGTATGTGACTGGTTGAAAAAGTAATCTTTTCATTTACGATAAAAGGAACAAATGCACTCATTCAGAAAACAAATGGTCCTTGGAGTCTGTTGTGGTGTGAGGAACCCACAACAATTTATTGTTGAGACAGTTATTCTCTCACTCGATGACCCCTCCCCACCTGGGAAAGGGAATAGGAAAAAAAACAAGGAAACCCGAGGGTTGAAATATAAACAGATTTAAGAGAATAAGACTACATAATTAATATTAATAACACTAAAGAACCAATATTGATCCCAATACCAATATAAAATATAAAAGGATTATACTCAGCCCAGTCTATCAGTAGGAAGCTGTGCACTCCCAGCAGTGGACAGCAAATGTCAGACACTGCGAGTGCGATGGCTTCGGGAGGAAGGGAAGGGCTCAGGGTTCCGGCACCGGGGCAAGAAGTTCTCAGGATGGCAGCCATCAAGGGAGAGAACAAACTCCTCAACAAACTTTCTAATTTATATTGAATGTGACGTTGATGGTATGAAGTAATCCTGTTGCCCAGCTTGGGTCAAGTGCTCAGGTCTTCGCTCCTCCTCATCCCTGCACCTGGCAAGCTCAAAATCACTCAGACCTTGAAACCCACATGCCATAGCTGGCTAGAAAGGAAATACTTTCCCCTTGTGGTTTTCCCAAGGATTAGAAGAGACTTTACTGAAAAGTAAAATTCTAGAAAGACAAATTAATTCTGTGTCACTCAAACCAGGACAAGGTCATTCCTACTTTGACTAATATTTTTTTTGTTCTGTACTGTATACCTGATATCATAATGATAGATTCCAGGGCATCTGACAATTTAAATGTTTGTTTTAAATCAAAAAGTTATATTAGTTTATTTAGTCCATCTCTTTGAAACTGATACTGGTCTGTACACCTGTTCAATTGGTTGTTTTTTTTCTAAGTAACTACATTAATAAAATAGAATTTTTAATTTTCCTAAGCAGCTATCTCACAATCTAGTAGACAATGAGCTCTTATTTTCCTATGCTCAATTTAATTCCATTGCTTGTAGTTAATCAGAGTCCATACCTGTTTTGTTTCTTTCCGCATGATTGCTTAGTATTTGTATTTTACTGAATGTCTGTAATTAGGCTTAATTTTTCAAAATATATTAATTTCTGTTTTACAGGTTAAGTCTAATTTTGTTGTTTCCAACAGACGTTTCTCTCTTTCATTCTTTCATTCTTTTTATTTCTTTGCCTTTGCTGTTTGTAGCAGCTCCTAATTTGGTATCATCTCGAGATTTAATTAAATCGCTGTTTGACTTTTCTTTCAGATCATTAACAAAGCTGCTAAATGAAAACAGGCAACTTCAGTGTGTTGCCATGTATTGTAACACTTTCTCTTAGCTTTTAAGAAATTTTGTACCATAATCTCTTTATGCAGGAAGATTTTAGGAGTTTAGCAAACGATTAGCTGAACTTTGGTTATTTTATAACCTTTGCCCACAGCAAATGCTAAACTAAATGTAACGTGTTAAATAGCAAAGAGGATCATGTATGTAGTGTAGTGCAAGAACGGTTTTGTGTGTGGAAATATTTCAGAATAGTAGACAGGTATAGTAAATCCAAACCTTTGCAATAGTTTTCTAATACTTCATTCTATTCCTGTCTCTAGATTAAGCACAGGAAAGTGTTTCCTGTGCCTCCAACAAACTTCTGAGTCCCCAGGCGACACAGAAGCACTCCAGATTCATAGGCAATCAGCACTGTGCATGAGTAGGCATGCTTCAACAGAGACACATAGCAGCCAGAGGCAGGGTGGCTTCTTCTAAATAAAGAAGTCTGGATTTTCCAGGGGAAGGACAGTCTCATAACAGATGACTTCATGAGATAGAATGAAGTTTTAATAGGAGAAGAGGAATGGAGTTCAGCAGGTGATGAACTCAGAGTCACTGGGCTTATTAACGTGTATTCCTTGACTCTTACCAGCTATAAAGTCTTACCATGATGAACGTGCACGTACATGTGAGTTCTTCCAGTTCGTCCGAAAGTGATGGCAGTCCTGTCATGTATGCTGCTATCAGTATGAGATGTCTTAATCAGCACACTGTCTTTTTGTGTTTCTTCCATGTTTCCTACTTAAGGTACCCCACCCACATTGTCAAAATCCCATCACTGTCTTCTTCCTCTTGCGATCAAAAAAAGTGCAAAGCTTTTTCTTCCACCTTTATATTTTTGCATAGAAAACTGATTGTAAATCTTAAGTAATAGCAACAAAAAGGGGCAAGAGGTTCAATTTATTTCCTAACTTGTAAATTCACAGAAAATGAATTGGTCATTTTATTCCTTTTAATTTCTATATAGAATTCTCTGCAATGTGTTAGGCACATAAAATTTCTTACGTATTTCTGTAAGCTAACTGCAAATCTTACTGTCTAGGACAACTAGTAAATTATTACTTATCTTCACTTCCATTTATCTTTGCTTTAGATTCTTTTATGACAGTTACAAAACAGACTATTTTTAGAAAACTAAAATATCTTAACATGCAAGTAATCATTTGTTGATCATCTTTGATTAAAAGTAGATATTGTAAGGTACAAATTACAAAATGTCTTTTGTTCTGATTAGAAAATTATTAATTAATGAACTATTACTATGTATCTTCGTCAAACTGGCTTCCATTGCTAAGAATGCTTAGCTAACGTATGCTACCTGTCCCATCCATTTACATTTTCCCTTCCTAAATAAGTAAAATCCACAATGTAATAATTGTTTTAAATTGTGGTTGATTCTCCTCTCTCTCTTTGTTACTGGTTTTCTTTATGTCTTTCTCTTAAAAATTCAAGAGCTTGTGGTTTTTTCATATTCTAGCCACAAAGCATAGGACTACAGCGTAACCGGCTTGTCTAGCACTGTTTGATTCTACTACTTCTCTGCTCTGTTTTTTCCTCCTGAGTTGTAATCAGACATGGTTTATTTGGTTTCTTTCTCATTCTTTATGTATTATTTTCATTAATATGTAGTCTCTTGTACCTTAATTATGTTAGATGCTTCATTTCTTTGTAGCCTTCCCTTTTTTAACTTCATTAAATAAAGAGTCTTGGGATCTAGTGCCTATGTAATGCTTTATCTACCCAAAAACCATGAAGTTCAGTCTCTACTCATCTTTTACTTTTGAATTCTTAATCCATGCCTATGTGCTGGTGGGAGCAGAAGTAGATTTGAGTCATAGGAATGCACTTAGAGCTAACTTGAACTATTCCAGCATACATTGTTGATGTTAGCTGATGAAAAAGCAGTAGTGGCTGAACTTGTTGCCTGCCTCAGCTGAACTTTAATATACACCAGCTGTAAGTACTTAATTCTAACATGAGAAGAGAGATAACATTATTAAAATATTTCCTTTTTCACTGGGAGCTGGACAGCCCTGCAAATACTATGCTGTTGTGCTAGTTTGCTCTATGCTAATGAAAAAGGTGGAAAGTCTAACCTGTATTAGAATTATGCTTGTGAATCTCTTGGTTCCTTGGGCACTTCCAGTGTTTTTTTTTGTCTACTTCTTGTGCTCTGCTTTCATCATAAGTCTTCAACTGTTTTTTAAACTTAATACAATACATAATAATAATATTAACACTAGAAAATGGCTTTGTTTAATAAAATGAGAAATTTAATTTGCAAAAAACTCAATGATCAGAAAGTCGGCACTAAAAGCTACCCTACTTTAGACGTTTGCTTTAAATACAGCATGTAAGCTTTTCTGTCACTGATGTATAATGGACAAGTGAAGATGATCTTTGACCATATGTGGTCTGCCTCTTCAGATGTTATCAGGTTTGTACACAACTTAAAACAATATTTAATGTCTCCATACAGAGAAAACAATGATATTTGACATTATGCTATAGAGTAGAATAAGGAAGAGATTGATTCAGAACTAAATTCATAATTAAGAACTAAATTGAGGCGTCCTCCTTGTATAAAAGTCAAGAACAGTTATTTTGCCAAGTTTTGTGTCGTCATACCGGTTGAATAACACCATGATGTTATCACAAAAAATCTCTTGTTAGTACAATCGTATGCTCTATTGTCATGTTTCATTTTAGTTGCTTCGCAGAGTGATATGGTACTTGTGGGAATTTTTCCTTGAAAATGGTTTTTACCTTACTGTGAGTAGTACAGTCTACTTATATGACTGATTTTGGAAATGGAAGGCACCTGTAATTGTGCATTAAGTCCATTGTGACTTTCTCAAGCACAGAATGTAAACTTAACTTCTGGTCTGTCTTGGATAATTATCTGTCTTGGATAATTACTTTTTGGACACTAAATTTCCCCCATAATTCAGTTGAATATGAAAGACAGGAATATTAAGGAATATTTTAAAATCTTGTGCGTCTCATAAATGTATCCATAATTATGATTCTTCTGTATTTTTTGTATCAAAAACTTCAAGAACATAGGAGTCGTTGCATGGGATTCAGCAGTGGTATTATTCCTGTGTGTGTCATGTTGATGGGAATTTCTGGAAGGTGTTTTCCGCTTTCCAGTTGCCATAATATTGTAGGATTTCCATAAAGCTACTTATCCTCCAGTCCTGGGACTGTCCAGACCCTTAGTTTTTATTAAGACTATCACTAGGATTGCTTTTTGTAGTTTTTTTTCTAGAGTTCACCCTCATGGTGTAAACCATTACTTTATGAGGAGTGAGGAGGCTGGACAGGTTACCGTGCAGTTGCCCAAACTTAATTTGTAGAAGGCTTTCTCATGGCTGTAAAACGTACGCTGTGTCAATCTTTGATTCCCAGGAAAAAACAGCTACCTGCAGAAGGTTGAGTATTACCATAAAATTGCAGGGAGTAATAATGTACTCTGTTATTCACATTGGACAAAGATAAGGTAAGCTTCCCTGCCAAACAGATGAAATAAATCGGCACACAAAAGAAACTGAATTGCAAACCTTTGTTTCAAGATATAAATGAAGTACAAGGAGAAAGAAAAAAAACATTTCACATTCGTAAGTCTCACATTTTGCTCAGCACAGTACATGTAATCAGCAGTGCGCAGGGAAAATGTGTTATAAAAATCTACAGGGATATCAATGCAAAAAAGACTATTACAGACTAAAATGACTATGATGCGGTTTTCATCAAAATAATTGCTCAGAAAAATACAGACAATAACTATTAAGTTCTAAAAAAGTTGAGAAACCATGCAGATAAAAAACGTTTAGATGCTGCTTGATAGGAACTTTTCTGTCCCAGAAGCAGGCATTGTGAAGAAAACATCAGAAATAAGAAAAAGGTGGGAGCAATAGATGATATATCGATTTATTGCTTCATTTCTGTCATCATAGTCTACTGCTTTCATTCTCTTCAGGAACTGCTTATTGTCTGCTATGCCCATCTTTATCTCTTTTAAAATAGCTGGTACAGAAACCTTGTCCTACTAGGGAAATGGAGGACACATAGTAACTTACCTGAATAAAACTCAAAGATAAGAGTTTTATAATGTGTCAGCGGATCTGTATCGTCCCTTGAGCCATCTCTGGGCTGCAAACAGTAACTTTACAATTGCGTAATTTTCCTCTGTTATTACCTGTGTGTGTGAGAAGTGCCATATAATGTGTGACAGCAACCTGAGTTTCTTCCTGGTAAAAATGTACCCAGAGCAGGGTGAGAAGATGCATGAGTGACCTTGTCGTTCTTCAGAGCAGGAGTCTGGATGAGCTCAACTCTTTTCCTTATAGAATTACCAATCTTGTTTTTTTTTAAAAAAATGCTGCACTGCTTAAAATTCAGAAAATAGGAGGCTTTTCTCTCCAAACACATTTCCAGTCTCTTCTTCACAGTCATCCATCTTAAATGGTTTCATATTTAATGAAAATTGAGGTTCATACCTAACACAGTTATTCAACTCTAAGAACTAGACTTCTTTATACCAAACACCATGTATTAGAAGACCAGAACTACAATTGCGAGAGGTGATAACATTATGTGGCATTTGTGCTTCATTTTTGTACCTCCAAAGGGACATTTAGTGCCCTTTGAGGTATGAGTGATCTTTGTCATGGTCAAGAAGTAAAACAGAGAGTTTGACTCTCAAAAATAAACATTTTGGAGAAAGTATTGTGTTCAAAATCCTAAAGTCAGTACTGCTACTCCTCTACAAAAATAAATAAATAAATAAATAAATAAATTTGTACCTACCTCAAGCTATATCTTACTGTAGTTGTATGTTTGTTCATTAGTAACTGACCATTTTGCAGACTATAAAAATGAATATAACCCACTGATTCTTATACTATACTTGTTCATCAACAATGACTGTACAACTAGTAAACTTTTTATCTGACTTTATATCTTAATTGTATTTTCAAGTATGTGTATGAAGGCATTTGCAGTAATGAACTGTGGTACAGAAAATGTGAATATATTTTTCTGTACAGCAGTTCATTAAGAAGTTTCTTCTTACTGTGTTTGTACAGTCCAGGAAAGCTGTCACTTGCTCAAAAAATGTAGCCATAGGAATGTAAATAGCATGAAGGTTTGTGGGGTGGGACTGAGGGTAAAGTTGGCTGCAAGCGGTGATTTCCTTACTAAGCTGTGCAGTCCTCAACAGATGAAGCAATGTACTTTGTCCTTGTGAACCAAATGCATCCCACTCTGCACTTCTGTATGTGATGGTGTAGCTTTCTATCATGTACTACTGTGACGCATGCCACGATTTATCCCATACTGAGCAAAGCACTTAGGGAAAACTGGGAACATAACAGTTACCAAGTGTGTTTTTTGAGGGTGGAGATGACAGTAATAATGCATAGATGTTTGAAATTTTGAAGTAGGAACAGTGGGATCCTCAACAGTGTGTTTTTATACTTACATCATTTTTAAAAACACTTAACAGCTCCTCCCTGTATCTAAGGAATGTGTTTTATATGTGACTATAGTTTTGTTATTTTGGAGAAGATCTGACATGTATGAATAGATTCTTCGTTTACCAACTTACGAACCAATTTTTAGTTAGACCATGTTATAGTGTATTAAAGTCATTTAGATGCTTAAGCTTTTTCGGGCTTTTATATTTTCTTCTTTGGCCTTTATTACTTGAAGTTTGCCTTTTGATTAATGTAATCTTGCTAACCTTAGTTCACAGGAATATGATCACCAAGTTGCTATAAATCACTTTATATGATAGCTCTTGCTATCATAACAATGAGAGTGAGCAGTGCAATGGAGATTATTTCTGGAATGTAGGATATATTTTACAAGTGGAGGAAATAAAGGTTCCATGGAAAAAAACACATTTTTAGATACAAGCTAGGTTTTGTGCCTGTGTTCAGCTACTGAATACAATTATCTGGGGCTTGTTTGATTAGTTTTTTTCTTTTGAGTTCCTTTTGCAAAATTTTTAAGTCCTTCACCTGGAAATTGCAAAGTGCTTTAGAGGGAGTAATTGAATGTCACTAATGCTGTGAGGTGGCAAAATTTACTCATTTTATAGTTGAGAAGAACTGAGCGATATCCAAAACTAGAGATAGCAAGCAGAACGCTTGAAATTATTGAGAAGTCACTACTGCATCTTACTTGGATTTTCTCTGGTTCCCTAGCACTCTTCATCTGTGAAGATGAAGACGGACTTGCATTGTATGAGGAACTGAGAGAAATTATTAGCACTGTAGTTAATATTGCTCCATTAATATTCATGATGTGATAGATAAAATAATATGAAGAAATACGTAAAGAAAAGTGTAAAGGGGGAAGATGACATTGAGTACATGGAAGGATGTGCTTCTGAGCCTCTAATACGTTCCCCATCTCTACTTAGGTACATACTATTTGCTATGTTCTCCACACGCAGCAAAAGTAGCAGCGTATGAGTATCAAGAAAGTTCTGAAATAGGTGTGTTTTGATTTAGGCACCACTGGAAATTACCTCAGGTGTTTGGAGGGGAGGTAGTGTCTTATATCCACAAAAAAAATAACAGTTTCACTTGTAGACCTGACGCCTCTTCTTTTTTGATCAGGTAATAGATTATTTTAATTGAATTAAATGTGCAGAAGAGGTAAACTGATCCTGTTTGCTAATTAATTACCTGCTTTTATCACCTAAGAGTGTTTTAACATCATGATCCAGGGAGGGGATATAAAATGGATAATTAGTTCAGTGAGGCAATCTGTCCTGCTGGTTTGGTAATGAGGAGTTTACTCTCTTGTTTTGATTGGCTTTAATTGATGGAATTCCATTGAGATACTAGGTATTACTTGCTGTGTAGTTCTTTTGGGGTGGTAGAAGGAAGGGAGGAAGGGGTATAAAAGTGTCCTTAGAGAAAAGTTTATGAGGTTTATGTCTTTGCTGACAGACGTGAATCCAGGTGGTTACAACTCCCAGCACAGAGAAATTGGCTCTCCTTCCTCTTTAACTGACTATTGGATTTTTAGCAAAAGTCTTATGAGCTATTTCTTTTATCATCATATTCAACCCATATTAGTGATTCCTAGCCAATGTCCTGTTTGTGTTTATAGGGACAGCACAGCAGTGCTAAAGAGTGAAATTTCCAATTTACATATTACATCTAATTCCATACAACTATATCTGTACTTGGGGTTTTGGCTTTAGGGAACATTAAGGAGAAGGAGGAGAAAACAAATAGAACATACTTGTTTTTTTAGGGAAAAGAAGACAAGTAGAACACAGTTGATTGAGACAAGAAGAACATAGTTGATTGTGTCATGATTTACTACAAATACTTAACACTGAAGTTATCTGACTCCTCATAGTTGTTTTTGGTCATCAGCCCTATATATTTACAGTTTCTTATTTTCTTTCACTCGTGTCATCTATCATACATACTTGAATGAAAGCCTGTTGTGTGTCTTTCATATGGAAGGTTAAGATGTAAAGGTTTTTTTATAAGCTCCTTAACACTATTATAGTAGAGCTCTCTCCTTTTATGTGTAGCAAATTGAAACGAATTAGAATCCTGGAAACTGGAAGAAAATCAAAGCTTTTAGTTATTAATTTAAAGCAATGGAAGAAATACTTTTGTGATAGTCTTTTTTTCAGATTCTGGCTATAAATTCTGTAATAATCACAGTGACCAAAATGCATTTTTGGTAATTTTCTCTTGTATCTAGGCTGAAAAATACGAACATCCTCCATCCAAAGGAGGTTGTCAGACATGAGGAGAAACAGCAAAGAAGTTGTTTGAAAAATATTGAAACATCTTAGCCAAACCCTCAGAAAAATAGAAAAAAAAAGTTTGATGTAGCTATAACCTTCAGTGTAACAGTGTTTTTCAAAATGCTTTTATGCATGCAAATACATATAAGGAAACCTGGAAAATTCAGCAACAAATCATGGAGATATGAAACAGAGGTAAAATGACAGCAGAAATGCTAACAAGATACTCTGACTTTCAGGACATTTATAAGCCTGAGGAATGAAATAATAGAAGTCAAATAGACATTGTGAAGAAATTACGAGTTAGAGAACAAGGAAAAAAAAAAACCTGAAAAATACATCTACAGTGGCTGTAACTGCAGAATCTGAAATGGCTGGTGGTGGAGTGCTGAGACTGAAATTGTACTGTTTCACCCCACAGAATGGCAAGTTATTAAAAGTGCAAACTAACAGAACTTTTGGCAGGATTTAGCATGATGTAAAATATCACTGGATCTGCTAAACATCATTGGTTTCAATGTACTCCAAGAACCAACTCCTCACAAGAACTGTAAAGAGAAATCTAAGTGCCTAAGAGAGGGATTACAAAAGTCCTTTAAAAAGGCTATGACTAAAAAGAAGGAAAATGGGAGAAAAAATACGCATCTAAAGTATTTTCTAAATACGAGAGAAAGAGCCTACCTTACCCATGAGAAAGGAAAAAAGGAAATTTGATTGTCAGAAGTAAACATATTACGTGCTCAAAAGGCTTTATTAATACAAACGATGTACTAAAATTAATACGTAGTATTATAGCTTAAAAAATGTGGGAGTTTTTGCTAAAAGCAGGAGAAGGTATTAATACTGTGAGAATCATAACCAGCGCTCCTACATTTACTTTGCTATTTGTAGCTTTATTAGTAAGTTAAGTTTTACCATAATGCATCCTTTTCTATCTTGTTAATAGCTTGACACTCATTATTTCATAAAATTTTATTGATACTCTGTGGAAGGTGGCCATGGAAATGCTTCTCTATTCAATACAAGCTGAGATTAAAAAGAAGCAATTTGCCGGGAAAGATTGATGCTGGACTTGACAGTTGTGTCCACCCGCACAAATTGTGGGCCATTAGCTAACCACTGGGCCATGATTCCTCCCTTGGCAGTTGTGTGCAGCATGGCAGCTTGAATAGTATCATTCTGTGACCCACTGCCAGCTAATAGACAGCTTGAAAACCACTGTTTCATGAAGCAAAGACTTTGTGTGTCTGTGGTCCTTCAGAAGATCTAGTGATAATTTACATATATCCTGAACATACTATCAAAGTCTTTACCAACTTTCTCAAGTACCCATTTGATTTTCATGGAAGTGTTTTTGTAAATTTTCAGTAATGATGAAAAACACTTCCTCTAGATGACTCTGAAAGAAAAATACAACTGTCACACACAAAACAGACAAAAATTATGTGAACTGAGTGTAATCTTTGTGTACAAGCGTCATACTCTGTACTATTTATCTGTTTTCCATAGTAATCAGACTTGCGCGTGAGAAATGAACCTAAGACAGCTCAGTATATAGCTTTTTCTTGATCTGACTCAGAGCATATTTAAATGCTTGGTCAGACTCAGGTAGGAAGATGTCCATTACTGTAATTAACTGTGTAAATTTTCTTTGAGATATGACCTCAGTACTTTTTCCACTCATCTGTCACAAAATCTAGACTATTGAGTAAAAAAAATAAAAAAATTAATGACTGAAGTATGATTGAATTTAAGTCATAAATTCTTGAGGTTTCATGGTGATAACT
The DNA here is from genome assembly GCA_013398815.1 of Ibidorhyncha struthersii. Taxonomy (NCBI): domain Eukaryota; kingdom Metazoa; phylum Chordata; class Aves; order Charadriiformes; family Charadriidae; genus Ibidorhyncha; species Ibidorhyncha struthersii. The sequence continues at coordinate 38,483 of VZSZ01000679.1, forward strand.
TTTTACAGACTGGAGTATAAACAATAACGATTTTGTTGTGCAGCTGTCTTATTTTCACCAAACAGTACCACATGCTAACATCAGACTATGTAACGTAGTGCATATTGAGCTGTTTTATACATTTGTGCATATGATCAGCTGGAGATTTTACTTCAGACTTTTTTTCAAGTGGTCCGTCTTCTCTAACTGCAAGAATAACTGCATTTGTATCACTGTAGAAGCAAGCTTAAGAGCTGTAAATGTTCTTAGTGGCAGAAAAGTTGTGTGAGTCAAATATTAGTTAAAAGTTAAAATTCTTTAATCAAGTTAGAGTGTTTACACTCAAAACCAGGCTCTGTCTACGTATCAAATAATTTAGTGCAGTGACAGTATGTATCAGTTGATTAATTTTAGATATGTGAGCTTTAACATCCTTCTATGTGGCTCAAGACTTTTACTTTAGACTAAATATAGTTCAGTCCTTTGTCATTAGTGTCTCCACCACACACAGCATTTGATGCTGTTTGTCATTGATTCAGAGCTTTCTTTCTGCATTAGCTGTAGAAACAAATTTGGTGCACATGATGGGCAGAGTTCTAGGTTAGTTTCTTCCAAAAGTGGTCTAGTTTGCATGCACCAAAATAGTTCTTCAAAACCAACGAAAGTGCATTAAGTGCTCAGGGGATTCCCTTCAAAGCTATGCTACAGGTCCAATCCAAAACATTAACAGTAATGTAGTTGTTATTTTGGAATATTCGCATAAGAAAAGCTATTTGTGAGCATATTAGCTGTTTAAGCAGAAAAAAAACAGTGCAAATTTTATTTAAAAATACTTTGCCAGTGATGTTCCTAGTGCTACAGATCTAATTCTTTTGCTTAACATTTTTCTCCCTTCAAAAATTTCCCATATTTTATTGCAAGATGGGAATAATGAAATGTATTTTATTATGAAGTATTTTAATACATTTAATACATTGTGAAACAATGAAATGTAGTATACATATAGTATGTTAATAATGTATTATTAGAATGTATTATTATTCCAAATATATGCTGTAGAGAAGCAACAGTTAGGTCTTTTATCAGGTATTACTACAGGTTGTCTCTTAATACAAAAAAACATATTTGAGATGGAGGGAGGGAAAGGAAGTCTGTCGATTTTCTGAGCATCTCATCCATCACTGACCCAAAATTCCTTTTCCTGTAATACTAAGTAGCTTTTTATTTTTTAATAAAACTCTAATGCTAAGGTAAGGTGGACACAGAGAAGTTGGAGCCAATTCTTTGGTTTCTCATTGTCTTTCATAATTATGGGAACATGTTTCAGGGTGCTTCTTGGAATTCTGCTTCATTTTTCATAAAATCTGTTTTGTTGATCTCCGGGTTTATTTCTGTGACCTCAAAGGGCAGTTGTGGGGAGTTGACTTTAGTTGGCTGCCAGACACCCTCCCAGCTGCTCTCTCACTCCCCCTCTTCAACAGGACAGGGGAGAAAATAAGACAGAAAAGCTTGTGCGTCAAGATAAAGGCAAGGAGATCACTCACCAGTTACCATCACAGCAAAACAGAGTTGACTTGGGGAACATTAATTTAATTTATTGCCAATTAAAATAGAGTTGGATGGTGAAAAATAAAGATGAAAACTGAAACACCTTTCCCCCACCCCTCCCTTCTTCCCAGGCTCACCTTCCCTCCTTCATTCCCAACTCCTCCACCTCCTCCCATGCATGGGGCACAGGGGGATGGGGAATGAGGGTTAAGGTCAGTCCATAACAGCTCCTCTCTGCTGCTCCTTCACACTGTTCCCCTGCTCCAGCATGCGTCCTTCAAAGGGCTGCAGGAGAATCTTCACTCTGGTGCCAGGAGCACCTCCAGCACTTCCAGCACCTCCTCGCCAGACTCCTTCAGTGACTTTGGTGTTCACAGGATTATTTCTCACACTTTTTTTTTTCCCTTCCCTCACCCCTCTTTTCCACAACTGCTGTGTAGCGGTTTTTACCCTTAAATCTGTTTTCCAAGAGGCGTCACCATCTTGGGTGAGGGGCTCGGCTATTTTAAATAGCTTCAAGTACTTTCAAATGTGTAAAAATATGGGGGTTTATTTCTTGTTCTAACTTAGAGACCTGGCCGCAAGGAACTGCTTGGTAGGTGAAAGCAACATTTTGAAGATAAGTGATTTTGGAATGTCCCGGCAAGAGGATGATGGCGTGTACTCATCATCAGGCCTAAAGCAGATTCCTATCAAGTGGACTGCTCCAGAAGCTCTCAACTATGGTAAGGACATACTTGTATCTTCTTGGAAAAAAAAAAAGTCAAAAGTAAAGTAAGGAGCATCAGGACTACACTATGGGAAATATGTTCAGTATATATACATATTTCTAATTCCCAGTTCAAATCAATAATGTTTGAAATAATGTTAATATTTCAGTCTTATTTAAGTTGTGTATAAAATACTGTTTTGCCTTCAAAAAGAATAAGGTAGCAACATGAAAATTGCTATTATGCAGCGATAAAATAATGCTTTGGTTATGTTGCTGACTCATTCTAGTAGACTACCTAGTCAATCATCTAAATCATAATCATTGGCAAAATGAAAAACAAGTTATGCATATTTATGGCAGTGCTTGTTCTAGCACTTCTTTGAAAATGGTAGAAAGTGTTAACACACTAGAACACTCTGTTAGATAAATTATTGAGCTGGAGAAAAGTACAGTCACTGATTTTTAATTTTTTTTAACTGTAGTTTTTCTTTACTTGCATTTTTAAATATTGCTAGGCTGTTGTCTTGTGGAAAATGTCCATTATTGTGGTCCATACTATGTGGCTAATGGTTCCAGAACAGAAACAGAAGCTGCTGTATTTAGCTTTTTAGCTTATATGAAACTAGAAAAGTAAGTTCTTCTAAGTAAAGTGAGCTGTGAAGAAGCAGCGTATTAAATGAACAATGCAATGTTTTGGATGTACTTCTCTCAACCAGTTCTTTAGTTGAGTACTTAGAAAAAGTTGTTTTAAATTCTTCATGTGAAGTGTCTATAAACATTTCTGCCATCTCTTAAAGCTTTATTTTAAAGTCAGGCATTGGAAATTATAAGTTTGTGACTTACGATTGATAGCAAAATGCATCCTCTCATTAGTGCTTTTACAGCAGTTAAGGCCGTAACACAATAAGGCAGATCTTCCCTTTGGAAGGCTAATAATAAATATAGTTACTGTAATTGATCCTGTGTTACCAATTATTCTAAGAGGTGTTAGTGTTGCTAGCATTCACTGGGGAACACACTTTTCTATTTTGGGTGTTTGTTCCACTATAAAAGGTGTTTTAAATTTTTATTTTTGTTATTTCAGAAGTGCATACAGTTTATTTGATATATAATGGAAACCTGTCTTTCATAGCCATATTCAGTCCAGTGGACTACATTAAGCTGGAAAGAGGCTCTTGTGACAACAACTTCACTTTTGTACTTTTGAGTCTTTTTTCTGCATAGTACAGGAGAAGAGAGGATAGCTGATTAACTTCTACTTACTTTGTGTTTCCTAAAATGCATACATACCAAAGGAGCTTTAAGTGATTCTCTGTAGTGTTTGGAAAATAAGCTCTCTCAAACATTTTTTAATGTGTTCAGCAGTCTAATACTCAACTTTCAAAATGTCATAGAAGGTTTCTGTGTGTTTTTGAAGGATCATTTTTTCCACTTCCTTGAAAAATGTGAGTAAAAATAATTGGGTTTTGTTTTGTCATTTAGGATCCTAATAATATGGTCATAAGTATTGCATTAATTTGTGTAGGTAAGGCTGAAGATATTTAAGGATATCAGAGTGAAAGAACTAAATCTGCGATATTTCAAAACTAGTTGGCAACCACTTTCTATGTTGGTTCTTAATGGCAAGATTTAAGGGTTGGATGAAAAGGACAGACTGGGTCATTTGGCCATTACATGAACAGTATAGTGATTAAGAAACTATGTAAAAGCTAATTTTTTAGTCGCTTCTGGATTCACTGTATGTGACAAAATAACAGCAGTCACAACAAGATTGTAAATGAAAAAAAACAGAAGTTGTGAAGTCTAGAAACCCATTAGGGCAAGTAGACTGGTTAGGGAGTTATGTCTGAAGTCATAAGGAAAATAGTGACGCTACTGGAGTTTGTGGGAGATTGGAAGTTATTTTTGCTTGGAGCAGGGATTTCCATCACTTCCAGCAAGTGGAAAAAATGTTTGAAAAGCTCCCAAAATTACACATTTAGGCCAAGTGTAGGGTATTTTTTCTTCTTGTTCTCTCAAAATACATATTTAATATGTATGTTTTTCCAGTACAACATTTTGAGTTGTTTGTCATGTTAATAAATTACTGTGTGGAAAGGTTTTTTTGTAAATGAACAGGCCTTTTTTTTCTCCAGTTAATGTCATAGTGGAAAAGATAATTAACTGTGCAGAACTTGTGCTTTCTTTTAAGAAAAACCTAATCACCTCTTTTGTATCTACTGAATGATTTGCATGAAAAGTGTTAAATTACTGGATGCCAAACTCTGAAGAGAGTTGATACATAGACAAGAAAATTCATTTTACTAGAAAGAGCATAGTGAAGTCCATAATTGCCATCTATGAGGCACACAAGCTAACGTAGCACAGCTGGAAGTGGTACTTAGTTTAACAGTAAACTGAACTTTCTGATGTCAGAACAGTTGTCATATCACCAACTGTCATTATAATTTACATGTATTTTCCATTTTTTTCTAGTCAGGAGTGGCTTAGTTTGGTTTGTATAATGATGAGAGATGACCAAACAATACATTCACAAGCATATGTCTATTTTAAAGAATAAAGACACATATGTACAATGTAATAGCATTACATTGTAATGCAATAATAGCATAATAGCAATAGAAATACCTGCTACAAGTTCTCTCCTCCCATAATGTAAAGCTTTCATTGCACAAAGAGGTTTGGAATTCAATTATCTATCAGTTATCTATCTCGGAAGCATAGTAGAAGATAACGGAACCAGCCAGCCAGATATTTTTTTTCTCTTTCTTTAACTGATTGCGTGCATCAGTTCTTCAGGGTCCAAATTAAACAAGCTGAAGCAACTATACTTTCAGTTTCAGAGAACAGGTTATCAAAGCATGAAAACCAAGCCCTCTTCACAGTTACAAACTATGTCGATGATAGCTCCTCTCAGAGTACTCATTGCCATGCTATATTAGGGAACCAGGAAAGGTAGTTTTTTTGAAAGTGTCTTTTGACTGAAAGTGATTTTAAACAAAGGGGGGAAAACCCTAACATTTTTCTGTCCTTTTATATTAAAAGAAAAAAAAAGTTTTGTACCTTAAGAAGGAAAGAAATTCTTAACTTGCATGAAAAATAACGGACATGATAAGGTCTGTCAAATTGTAGGACTTTAAATTAGCTTATATTATTCTTAGATGTTGACCTTAAGATAATGTTTTTATCCTTTGAAATACGGCAGTCTATGATATCTGCAGAAGGTATAATTAGTAGCTACAGCTTTGTTCTGGTTAAAGCTTGCCAATTTAACACTTTACCTTTACAGAACATTTGGGGATGTAATTACCTGAAACCTTAATTTCTTTGTATGTTAAGCTGCGGGTTTTTTCTCCTTTTCTTAGGGAGATACACATCTGAGAGTGATGTATGGAGCTTTGGAATCCTTTTGTGGGAGACCTTCAGTTTAGGAGTATGTCCATACCCTGGAATGACCAACCAACAAGCACGAGAACAAGTCGAGAAAGGTAGTTACTCATAAGGAGTCAAAGAAATGCTGTACAGAACCATAAGGATGTAGTACATACAGTGTAAAATAGCAAATAAATACCATACAGGTTACCCAGCAATTTTAGCAAAAGTATGAGATTTTTTTATTTGCTGAATCTAGTGTTGTGGAGGAGTAGTGTGATATATAGGTTTCTTGAAAAAAGGAATATACTGACCAGTGACTTAAAGGATGGAAGACTTACAGCATGCTGATTTTCAATGTTGCAGAACTAAAAGGTGAGATGGAGAGGAGGGATTTACTGCTGTGCAAAGCAGAGGCTTGACCAGAATGAGTTATTTAAGATTATGCTAATGCAGGTACAAATATTCTAAATGGCCAGAAGAAAAAATCTGTATCATTCCATCTTCTCTATTAAAGCATTTCAGGCAAAAATTTAGCAATTACTGTGGAGAATGGTAAGCTAGTTGAGCGTTGAAAGCCACATTTCTCTTCTACAAAACTTTCAAAAGGCTTTTATTTAAAGTAGCAAGTAACTGTAAGCAGGATTTCAGGACTTTGATTTATTTTCATCATCTTCAGTGGCATTTCAGAAGTGTTCCTCCTCTACATAGTACTACTGTGTAATTCATAAACAGGTTCTAAGCTAATAAAACTGTTAAATGTTTTTTTTTTTAAAAATCAACAAGTAGTTTGCTGACTTATACCGATTACCAGTGTTTGGTATAAGCAGTGTAGGTGACCATCAAAGTTTCTCTTTAAAAGGCCAAATCAAAAAATCCAATGTTTTCCAGAATAGAGTGTTTGTAAAAACAAGTCTTACTACCTAAGTACTGAGATTCTGTTTTAATCCACTGAGAATAGTAGTCTTTTGAAATTAATAAAATTAAAAGATTTAGTAGGATGTTTGTGCTTTTTTGGCTATTTATACTGTGAGGAAAATAGTCCTGTTGGCCCATCAGAAATTATTTTTCTTTTTTTTTTAATGGAATTTTCATTTGTTTCATCAGCTTTCTTCGTTTTCAGTATGTAATAGCTCCTTTCTTAGGATAGTCAGCTAAGACACTCCAGATTCTCTTCCTGATCTTATCTATGTCAATTACTCAATCAGTAAGACCATTCAGTTTAGTCACTTGAATGCTTGCTTTAAACTGGGATAATTTAAATTCTAAATAACTATATAGAATCCCTTCACTTAAAGGACAAAAAGTCATTTCTGCTCTCACTGTTTTGGAGAACTAGTTTCTAGGGGAAGTTTTGTGAAAGGATTTTTAGATAGTTTCATACTATCTTGTCTGTAAGTGTCCTAGAGCCCTGCCATTCTCCTTTGAAGTTACATGCATTAATCCAGCACCTAGAGCAGATGCATGCAATATAACAAAGGAAAATATTTCTTAGATTTACCTGTTGCATGAGGCCAGTGTTTTCTGTACCCTGCTTTAGAAAAAGAGATGCAGAGACCTGTGCAGTAAGTCTGGAGTCACAGAGCTGCATTTAGCCATGGAGTCCTATGTGCCAGCTCACTTTGGTGTGCAATGCCTGTCATTTGCTCAGAGAACTACGTCTGGTAAACGTATCATAGAATCATGAAGTCACAGAATGGCTGAGGTCTGTGAGGAACTCTGGATGTCATCTGGTCCAACTTCCCTGCTCAAGCAGGGCCATTTAAAGCTGGTTGCCCAGGACCATATCCAGATAGCATTTGAGTATCTCCAAGGAGGGAGACTCCACAACTTCTCTGGGCAACCTGTGCCAGTCCTTGGTCATCTTCACAGGGGAAAAGTGTTTCCTGATGTTTAGGAGGAACCTCCTGCGTTTCAGTCTGCGCCCATTGCCACTGGTCCTGTCACTGGGCACCGCTGAAAAGAGCCTGGTTCCCTCTTCTTTGCACCCTCCCTGCAGATGTTTATATACATCAGTAAGATGCCCCTGAGCTTCCTTGTTGTCCAGCCTGAACAGACCCATCTCTCTCAGCTTTTCCTCATACATGTGACACTCCAGTTCCTTTACCAGCTTCATGGCCCTTCGCAGGACTCTTCCCAGTATGGCCATGTCTCTCTGGTACTGGGCAGCCCAACACTGGACACATTACTCCAGATGTGGCCTCACCAGTGCTGAGTAGAGGGGAAGGATCAACTCCCTTGGTCTTCTGGCAATACTTCTTTTAGTGTAGCCCAGGATAGCATTAGCCTTCTTTGCCACAAGTGCAGGTTACTGGTGCACGTTCAACTTGGTGTCCACTGGGATCCCCAGGTCCCTTTCTGCCAAGCTGCTTTCCATCCAGGCAGCCCCAAGCCTGTACTGATACCTGGGGTTGTTCCTCCCCAGGTGCAGGACTTTGCAATTCCTCGTGTTGAACTGCATAGGGTTCCTGTCAGCCCATTTCTCCCGCCTGTCCAGGTCCCTCAGGATGGCAGTACGACCCTCTGGCATATCAGCCCTTCCTCCCAGTTTGGCGTCATCTGCAAACTTGCTGAGGGTGCGCTTTGCCCCGTCATCCTGATCATATATGAAGATATGAAACAGTATTGGACCCAGTATTGACCCCTGTGGTACACCACTAGTTACTGGCCTCCAACTAGACTTTGTGCCACTGATCAACTCCCTCTGGGACTCAACATTCAGCAGCTGTCAGTCCACCTCACTATCTGCTCATCTGGCCCATAGTTCAACAGTTTCTTCATGAGACTTATGGGAGACAGTGTTGAAAGCCTTACGGAAGTCCTCTCATCTACCAAGCCAGTCATTTCAACATAGAAGTTTCTGAAGTTGGTCAACCATGATTTGCCGTTAGTGAACCCATGCTGACTATTCCTCATGGCTTTCTTCAGGTGTCTGGAATATAGTTCCAGCATTAGCTGCTCCATCACCTTGCCAGGGATCAAGGTGAGGCCAATCAGCCTGTAGTTCCTGGGTCTTCCTTCTTGAAGACATGAGTGACATTTGCTTTACTCCAGTCTTCAGGCACTTCTCCCAGTCGCCATGATGGATGAAGGGTTCTTGAGAGGGGCCTTGCAGTGACATCAGCCAACTCCCTTAGCACTCATGGGTGCATCCCATCAGGGCCTGTGGTTTTATGTATGTCCATTTTGCTTAAGTGTTCCCTGACCAGATCATCTTCCACCAAGTGTACATCTTTTTTGCTCCAGACTTTCTCCCTGGTTTGTGGGGCCTTGGCTTCCTGAAGGCCAGGCTTGCTAGTTAAGACTGAGACAAAGAAGGCGTTCAGTACCTCAGCCTTTTCTATGTCCTGTGTCACCAGCTGCCCTACCTCATGCAGCAGTGGGCCCACATTTTCCCTAGCCTTCCTTTTGTCACCTACATACTTAAAGAAGCCCTTCTTGTTGTCTTTGACATCCCTGGTCAGATTCAATCCCATTTGGACTTTAGCTTTCCTAACTTCATCCCTGGATGCTCGGACAATGTTTCTGTATTCCTCCCACATTACCTGTTCTTTTGTTTGAATTTGTCCAGGAGCTCCTTGTTCATCCATGCAGTCCTCCTGGCATTTTTGCCCAACTTCCTACTCATTGGGAAGTTGCCTTCATTGCTGTGAGTACATTTTTTGGTCCAGGATTTGGATGAGATGCTGGAACGGCCACTGATCTGTGGCTTCTGAATGATTAGCTGCTAATTTACGTAACCCATTGTTCATTGTCCTGCTCGTCACCAAATCAGAGACCTCCTTCAGTTGATGGCAGCAAAGAGGTTTGGAAGGCCACTGCCTATCTAAGCAAACCAGAAGAGTAAGAGACTTAAGATGATGGGAAAATATAAAAGTAATTTAAGAGAAGAGGAGGGAGGAGAAATAAATAGATAAAGTGCAAATTGGAAGAGGACTTCTTAAGGAGAGAAAAGAGGGAAGAGGCATGAGAATAAAAGTTTGTTTTGAAAAAGAGAAAAGGAATTTACTCCCATCTTAATGTTTATTCTTGATTTCCTCAGTCAGGGGAAAAAAAGGGGAACACAATTAAAACCTAGGGGGTTGCTACTTCCTAAGATACAGGAAACAAATCTGTGCAAGTTGCTGCCTTTAGGGATGAGAAACATACTGACGATTTACCCTGCCCAACTTAAATTTCATTGGTACCTGAGCTTTGACTAGTTCAGTAACTATCTATCTTGTATAGGTCATATATTGAAGACTTTGCTCATACTACCCTGAAGATCTTTTTAAATGCAATGATCTTGAAATTCACTCATTTCTTTTTATATTTGTCAAAAAGTATCAGTTTTCAATGCTAAACATGTTCCCCTTTTTTTTGTGTACTAGGCTACCGAATGTCAGCACCACAAAAATGTCCAGAAGAAATATATAAAATAATGCAGAGGTGCTGGGACTACAAACCAGAAAATCGGCCAAAATTCAGTGAGATTCAGAAAGAGCTGTCTTCAATCAAAAAGAAAGTGACATAGTGATAAACAAGTGCCAAACTCAATGTGTGGGACTTTATTTTCCAGTGAAGTAATTTTTTCCTCTCAAACACTATGCATTTATACAACATTATTTGCAATATTCTTCTAGGATTACTTTGAAATTAACTGTTTTTTTATATACATGTGTACCATCTTGAATGATGTCTACACCTGCATTAAAGATATATACTATGAAATGCAATATATCCAGTCACAGTAATACTGTCGTTTAGGTTACATGTAAATAGAAAAACACATACTATAGATTAAAGGGACTGTGGCTTCTATCTGTTTTACAGCAAGTAACTGCTAGTGAAATTTTACAGAGGTTTTCTACTTTAAGCTATGTTCTCACTCTGCTATCCCTGTCCCATATGTCAACACCAGCAGCACTCTGATGTGGTGACTGTCATACATGTTGGCCTTAAAACTGAAGACAGTTTTGACAAGTATTTCACCTAGAAACTTTTGTATTTTTGGAATTCTTTCTGCAGCTGATATTTTCAAATGATACTTTCTTTTAAGGATGAAGGTTCAGTTAGATTCTGGATGCAAATGTGCATACTGAACAGTGAAATCCAGAATTTTCTTTTGTAGAAAATTCGGTTAATTGTGCATTTCTTACCATACTGTAGTAAATACTTCTGACTTTTGATGTGCTTTACTTAAGCCATGCCATTTCTTCTTACAAAGCCATCAGAATTCAGTAATATATCTCCTTTACAATGGCTTATGTTTATTTAAGAAACAAAAAACCCAATATAAAGTCTTGACTGCACATGTTAAGAAATAACTGCAGATCATCTGCCTTCCAAAGAATATGTGAAAACGGTAGGCCAACAGAAAGAAGTTTACTAACGATAGCAGCAGATAACAAATACCATTGATCTTTTAGAGGACTTAAAGAATGTGAAATGCTAGATTTGCTTTTGATCATGATGTTTTTCCTTAAATTGGTAATAACTCTCAGAATGCAGCTGGAGCCTACAAAAGTTTATGCTAAAGCAAAAGTACATTCCATGCATAGTGTCTAAAGGAAAATACTACTTCTGTATGGCATAAGGAAATTGTTCAAAAAACTAAAATAATTAAGTATGTTTAAAGCCTCTGACAGGCTGAGCAAGGCAAAGTAGAAATACTAACTTTCTAACTTTTTTAAACTGTTGCAATCATGTTTCAAAAGAATGGGGATAGGCAAGTTTTATAATGCCACCAGGAATAAAAACCTTGTATATATTTAAAAAAAATCTGCCAGAAATAATAAAAACTTACTAGATAGGGGAGGGAGGAAAAGCTCTGTTACTCTAGCTCTGGGTCCTTTTTGCAGCTGGAATTATTTTCTAGGGCCCTACATAGAAATAGGAACAAGTTATAGTATCCTTTTCTGAGTTCCAGAGTTAAGGTGCTTAAAATTTTTTTAAGAATTAACTAAAACTTTTTGGGTCAAGGGATGTCAGTTGCTGCTAATCCAAGTAAGAAACAGGGACTGTAAGTAACACGGCATCTGGAATGTTAATTAGCCCTATATTTTATTGTTACAGTGGGATTGAGATGTAGTGAAGTCAGTGGCTACATTACATTTTTATTTCTGTTCAGGTGACTTTTCTATTTTCCACAACATTTTTGCTCTCTAAAGTGTATTTATAGTAGTACTGAGTAGTAATGTTAAAGGGTTATGTGTGACCAAAATATGTGTAGTCTAGAAGAGTTTGTTACATTGGAGTTAGTGTCCAAATAAAACAATGAATGATCATGCTGGAGCACATCACCTGCGTTTGAGGTGGAACTGTCAGCGTCCAAGTATAAGGAATGGTGGGTGCTTCTTGCATTTCTTAAGTGATTTTTTTCTTGGAGATAAGGAAGTGTATGCATACCCATGAAGGTATAGTGCTTAGAAAACTTGGTGGCATAAATTTAAACTTCCTTATAAGCATACTGGATATATTTACTTAGCTCTGTATTTCCAAGTAGCCCAAAGATACTTTTCAAGAGCAATGGGAAACATTCTTGTTAGTTTGTATGCTTTTAAGTAGTACACAAAGTTTGTGCCTTAATTTGCTAGTATGCTAATGCAAATACAGGTGTACTAATATTTAAGGAATGTTCCACAATTGTTTGGATAAATCCAAGATTTGTCCAACGGCAGGTCCTTAGGTATGCGTCACTAAAGTCTGCAAGTAAGGACAGCGGAGTCTCCTCTGGCAGCATTCATAGCTTCTCTGGAGAGTTAATATTCTTCTTCCATGAGAGAGATGAACTGTTTCTTTGCTGTATGCCTTCTTGACAGCGAAAAAATACTGTTTTATTTTTATAAAATAAAATAATGTTTTATTTCTCTTAAATTAACCAGTCACCATCTGGACTCTCACGTAAACATAAAAATTGTACTCATATTTTATTCTGAAATAGTTAACATTTGTAATTCATACCACGCTTCTGTTTAAATTTAAAGACTTTTTAAAACATGGGATTTCTACAGCAGCAAGAAAATTTATTATTATACCTGAAGCAGGCATCAGTTCAATTCAAAAATAGTAACTCTTTGGGAGAATGCCGGAGGGAGTTTATAGATGTAGAATAAATTTAAACACAGGTACACTTCTCTTCAGTTATTTAAACTGTTGTCTTGTCATTAATGTGGCAGTTTGTGGCAGAACTTGTTCATTGTATCTCACTTGTAATTATTGCAATTATACAATTTAGCAAGTGTAATCCATACCTGTAGATACTGGGTTTAAGTTTTTGAAAACTTCTCACAGGGGAGTTCACAAACGAAAGTGCCATACAATGAAATTTAAAAGAAAGACATGGTACTCAAGAACCAAAGCTGCCGTATATGCTTTTTGTGGACTTTTGGTGACTTAGTCTTGCATTACTCATACATTAGCCAGATACTGGTCATTTGGCTCATGTACTGTGTTTATCCCAGAGAACTTACAAAAAAGTTAAGACTCAGTCTCTTTTGCGAGTGTAGTGTTTCAGGCAGGTTCTTAGACCAACACTGTCACAACAAGGGGGAGCCTGAGGGAATCCTGAATTTTATGGTGTTAAATGGGAGAAACTCTGAATACTGTCAAGGGTTAGGTAGAAATACCCCAGCCTGTTAAGTGAGATGGAATTCAACAGCTTATCTGTTATTTTCATCTTTTTCCCAGGAATTGCATTCATCATTTTAAGAAAGATTGTTTTGAGGGCAAAAAATGCATCCTTTGTTTTCAGTAGAAATTAGGCACACATGTTAGCGTCAGAGTTCTGTCATCAGTAAAATCATGAGGATTCCTAAGCATTTCAGTTTTATGGGAAGTAAAACAGTGAAAATTGTCTTGTCTGAAAACAAACCTTGCTTCAACAAAGTGTGGTCTTGTAAAGTCAGCATCCCACCAAGACATTCTCTTTGAAATGTACATTTTTGTTAGTTTCTAATGAAACCAATGAGCTAGTTTTTCGTTTAGCAACTACAGGTATATTGCATTTCTTCTTAACAAAAATCTGTCTTTTTGCAGAGCTGCCTAATATTTTTATTGTAAGTTGTTATTGGAACATGCATCACCAGAAGGCTATCAGTAAGAACTGCAGTTACTAAAGTAAGCCTGATCTTAGTGATGAGAAACAGAAAACTGGTTAAGAAAATACTAGGTTGTTCATCTTAACTATTTTTTCATCCATGTATTTGACTACCTGTTATGCTTAACTCAAATTCTACAAGCACATCACTAAAACTTACTGCACATCACTAAAAATGACTATGAAGTTATACATTTGTTATCTAACTATTTTGTTATCCCTTTTTCACGCATTGTAAAGAAACTAAAGAAAAAAACACTTTCCTGAGGCTACAGAGTAACCCGGTCTCAGAAGCATTTAAAAATTTCTCCCCTTCCCCAAATTTTCCCAGATGTGATGCTGCATAAATATTAACAATAGTGATTAATGACCAGCCTGGTTATAATTCTTCTTGCTGTTGTGTCCTCTAAATGGCAGTGCCACTGACGGGCTTGAAACAGTGACATATTTGAAGAGTTGAGTTTGTGTGTAAATAGTGTCATCAAACATGATATTCAAGAGCAGTAGTTCCAAAAATGGCTGATTGTCATAAGTAATGATAAGTCATTATAAAGATGGAATAAAAAGAAAGAGGCTAATTGAGAGAATCCGCTTTCTGTAACATCTGTCCTGTTTGTAGGCAATAGAAATGTTTGTCATGCCAGTGCACTTGGATTTGTAACTTGTTTCTGACTGAGCATAAAATAGTTTGCTATTAAAAGAAGAGTTCACCAATTAATTTTTTTTTCCTCAAGCACAAAAGGACATGTGGTGCTGGTGGAAGTATTCTTGCTAGGCGAGTCAGGATATGTGGGGGGAAGAATACCCGCTACCAAGGTACCTATTTTTTTCTTCTTAGGATCACATTCATGCAGTCCTTCACTTCAATGAATACAGGACTTTAATTAATAATTACTAATTAGAAAGTATAAGGCAAGTCCAGTATTCCTGAAGTAATAACTATGAGTTTCCAAGAGTGATCTGGTAACTTTGGAACATCAGATCTATTAAAAATGTTTTCTTCTAGTTTCCTTCTGCATATTTACTGTCAAAAAAGGAGTCCTTAAACAATCATCAGTAACAACTTCCAAGAAAAATGCATCAACCTCAGAAATCTATCAGGCTTCTTTAAGAGTAACTTAAGTAAAGAATATTTTTCATAATCTTGTACTAGAATTCCCCCAA
>VZSZ01000679.1:64321-78766 GCA_013398815.1 Ibidorhyncha struthersii
TGGAAAGCTGCCTGGAGGATAAGGACCTTGGGGTGTTGGTTGACAGCCGGTTAAATATGAGCCGTCAGTATGCCCAGGTGGCCAAGAAGGCCAACAGCATCCTGGCCTATATCAGGAAGAGTGTAGCCAGTAAGACCAGGGAGGTGATTTCACCCCTGTACTCAGCAGTGGTGAGACCCCACCTCAAACGCTGTGTTCAGTTTTGGGCCTCTCACTACAAGAAAGACATTGAGGTGCTGGAGTGTGTCCAGAGAAGGACAACAAAGCTGGTGAGGGGTCTGGAGAACAAGTCTTATGATGAACGGCTGAGGGAACTGGGGCTGTTTAGCCTGGAGAAAAGGAGGTTGAGGGGAGACCCTATTGCTCTCCACAACTACCTGATAGGAGTTTGCAGAGAGGTGGGGTTGGTCTGTTCTCACTAGTAAGCAATAAGACAAGAGGAAGTGGCCTCAAGTCAGGCCAGGGTAGGTTTAGACTGGACATTAGGTAAAATTTCTTCACAGAAAGAGTTGTCAAGCATTGGAACAGGCTGCCCAGGGAAGTGGTGGAATCGCCATCCCTGGAGGTATTTTAAAAGACAAGTAGACGTGGTGCTGAGGAACATAGTTTACTGGTGTTTTTGGCAGTGCTAGGTTAATGGTTGGGCTTGATGATCTTAAATGTCCCTTCCAACTTAGACAATTGTATGATTCTATGAATAATACTGATACAGGAATGTACAAAACACAACCAACGTACCACCACCCACCAACATGATTGGGGAAGCCCCTAGCCCGCTCCCAGGCCGGGATGTCCTGCCCCCTCCCCTGGCCAGCTCCCCAGCTATAAACTGGGCTTGGCTCACATGGTATGAAATACCTGTGTCCAGTGCTAGCTCTTTGTGAAAATTAACCCTACCCCCACCGGAACCAGGACACAGGCTCTGCTTGCCGGGCTTTCCATACAGGGTACAGGGAGAAATTTTAAATACGAGGCAGTGCACATGAAGCGCCTTAGGGTGGCGCTCATGACAACAATCGCACTTTCACGCTCTGGCCCCATGAATCTGAAATTTTTCTGTGTTGTGAAAGAGCTGCAGATAGGCTGCTTGAAAGAAGCAGATGGGCAGGGTTCTTCCTCGGATAAGGGTGGAGGCATAGGGTAGTGCTAGTGGCTTTCCCAGACTAAGCATCCTACCAGTGTTTATATTAGTCATTGGAGTAAAACACAGAAATGCTAAACATCTCCAAGACACTCACCAGGCCTCAAGGTTAACCAGTCCTCCCACAAGCACCTGAATTCCTCTTTGGAGACCCAGACACAACTAATTCCCTCCTCTGGCGCCCTAAAGCTTTTATTTTCACAACAAGGAGAGGCAGGTGGTGAGAAAATCATTGCCTGGCAGCTGTGATCTTGCCTTTCTCAGCCTCCACAGCTGCAAGGGAAACTTTATCAAGACCTTGTGAACAGAGTAAATCACTACTCTGTGCAGACCTGATTCCAGCTGTGCCTACTGAATTGGGAAAAACACCAAGCCCCATTTTGGGGGTCCAAGATGGGCTTCATCCAGAAACATGTGCAAGACACTCAGCTAGCATGGAGGCAGCACCAGACCTTCCCACAGCAGGGCTTGACCTGCCTCTTCAACAGCCAGTGTCCATAGCCATCAGCAGACTGTTCATCGCTGCCTTGGACCTTGGTGGCTCCCACCCGGCATCGTGCATCCTTCCATGTGTCTGTCCTGCTCTCCTCTGACCTGAAAGACACCACCTGACAGCAGTTCACAAAAGCCAGTGAATATAGATGGCTTTGGAAAGCATAAACAACATATGCCACAGTCTGTCACTCAGGGATTATTAGGTTTATTGCTAGAACTCCTCTAATTACAAGACCACTGTGAAATACAAGATTTAAGTGAATTTAAAACTAGGAAATGGGAAAATCCATGCAGCCTTTTAACTTTTTCTGCAGTTTCTTCATGATCCACTTGTAAGCAGTATCTGCTTTGCAGTCTGATGTTCATCTACACTGGTTTACAGGACGTTTTATTGGGAAGGGTGGAAAATAGTTCATTGCAGAAAAAAAATGTGTGATACAATTGCAGAAAAGCCAAAATCAGTCAGTTTTACGCCCAGCTATTCAACATTATAGACAGAACACTAGACTGCTCTATTTTGCCTTTCATACAGTGTTATCACCGGAAATTCATAAAGCATTTTAAGCCCTCATGGTTATCTGCAAATACACTATCCATCTCTTAAAACCCGACTTCAACACTCAGTCCTAACACTGACTGGAAGAGGGGCTGGGAGCCTGGTGTACATCAGAGGTGCTAACAGCACTGCCAGGTGGGCAGGAGCCCTTCTGCCATCTTCCTTCCAGCTGCTTTTTGTCAGAGAAAGGTGATGTGCACACCCAGCTCAAAAGCCATATTCCCAGGTGGGTGGGAGAGGATGCCCCTGTGCTGGTGTTGAGCCTCTGACACCCCCAGACAGCTTTGTGACTTCCAGAGCAGCTCAGGTTCAGGTGCTGCCCACCGTCCTCAATTTTGCCTGCAACATCTACCCCTTTCCCCAGGACCTCACCCCTAAAAGGAAGTGCCTCACGTCAATCAAAGTGAATATTCCTTCCCCTCCTTCTCCGTTTTACACTTCACAGGGCTGATGGTGAAGTCGGACAGAAGAAACAGAATTGAAGAGCCAATATTTTATTACCTGAACCAAGCACCTGGTTATTATGTGGGGAAAAAAAAAATTAAAGGAACATAATTATTACCTTCTTTCACAATAAAAGTAACCTTGACTCTCCAAGACATCTTGGGGTGCTCCTGCTGTGACGTTAACAACAGCTTACAGGCCAGAAATGCATTTGCCTGTAACTTTCTGAGGCAGGAAAAAATTCACAAACATCAAAAATCAGAACATAGTCTGTATTTCTTTTATTCTTGGTTATTATTAATATTCTTCAGCCACAGGGATATCAAAGTCTTTGGCAGCAATGGATGCAATTTAGCTGCTCCCTAGAGATGGCTTTAGAGAATGCGTAATCAATTTTATAAATGAGCAGCTGGCCTGCACAGCAAGTTGCACTCTGCATTTCACCAACATGAATAATGAATTGCATATACTCTGCATTAAGAAGAAGATTGTCATTCCTCTTAGAAACTGTTTAGACCAAGTCTCATTTCTTTCACATGTTAAAAGACAAACTAATGCCTGGTTCTTGCTTGATGTACCCAACTTTCACATGCACTACCCATGCCCAAGCACCATCAGAGACAACATGTCTGGGAGGTGGCTCCAGACACAGTCACACGCCCGAGTCAGAAGCGGTTTGTGGATATCAGTCTGGCTAGACCCTGTGGAACCTTCAGTGGTGACAGCCATGAGGGAGTCTGAGGCTCTGCTCTTCGACTTTGTCCTTTACTGGCCCAGAAAATTGATAATCACAGAAAAAGTGGCAAGTATTTATTTTTATATTGACCAAAAGTATTTCACTGCAGGAGCAGAAAAATAAATTCCAGTACCACGTCTATTCCTCCCAAACTTAGTGATTTCTGTGATGCAGGACAAAAGTTTGCTCAGGCCCAAGGGCATTTTGTTGACTTTCCACTGGCCTTTCAGTCTATAATGTGATTTCTCAGGTCTCTGTGTGGAAATGATTTGTGACTCTTATATTCCCATTGAGAATAACCCATCCATTATATAGCCTCCAGCAAAAGCTGCACCGTGACAGGTCTTTTGAGGTCAGATAGGCTACTGTAATGCTTCAAATGGGCAGGCATGTCATACCTACATTTCTTGTGGTTCCTCACAAAGCAGAGAAAGCAAACAGAAAGGAAAGGAAGAAAATGTCAAAACTGTGAGACTGAGCACCCACCCCCTTTAGGGGGGCACATTCACACTCAGATGTACACTTTCTTCTGACAACACAGTCTCTGAATAAATCTCACTTCAGGGGCCTTCCTCCTAGGAAATGTTGTTCTTCCCCACCAGATGCCAGGAAGCCTTTCCTGAGGTTCTGAGGTGTGCCTGATCAGATTTCACTGGCAGTTACATTTGGAAGACAGCAGGAAAGGAATGAAAGTGGCATCATTGCTCAGAGCTGACACAACAATGTCTGTGGGTTGTGTTTTTTTCTGGTAGTGTTGGTTTCATTTAGGAGAGAGTTGTGGCAAGAGCAATGGAGGCTGTGTAGACTGTATTCAGCATCAACATAAGCTAGGAGAAAATGTGCACCTAGAAATACTGTTAGGCTTCATGCTCACTGTATGCTACAGGAATTCAGCACAAAGCCCCAAGCCTCATGACATTGCTGTAGGCTTGCTGTGTCCCTGCATTTTTAATAAGCTGAGCAAAACTCCGATACTCCTCTCTGCACAGGTTTTAACACAACCACTTTTTTGAACACATCAAGATTCTGATGCTAGAGATGCAAAATTAAATGCAACACCTTTGTATATAAGCCAAAGAAGACTACGCAGAGATCTTGGAGCCTTGTTCTGTTTCCAGCACTGAGGCCATAGATGGCAACACTGTGTGGAATAACAGTGGCTTTTTCAGGTCTCCCCAACACTTGAGCTAATGTCTAGTTACATTGTTACTAATGTTAGTTACTAATGTCTAGTAACATTGCCAAAAGCTGGCAAGACTCTGGAAACGGAGCTTTGGGCTACTGACATACTACAGCTGGAATCCCAAACAAGCACAGCAGCTGTTCTAGTGGCAGTTCCCAAACTAGGAATGGCCATTGCTGCAAGACTGCCCACCAGCTAGCAGCTGTCCCAGATGTCGTGGCCAAACGGGCCTGAGATTTCTTAGCTCTGAGCATTTCTTCTCTTCCTCTTGTTGCCCTAGGTATGAAGACAAGGGACATGGGATCTGAACATAGGGTTTAGCAGTTGCACCTCTCAGAAGGCACCAGAGCTCAGTTCTGCACATTCAAGGTGAGGCTTGGATCTCATTTGCCTCATACTGAGAGCAACACAGAGGTGCTCACTGCACTGGGTAGCCCCTTCAGTTCTGCATTCTGCTTCGTGATTATTAAGCTGTGCTTGTCTTCTGTTCTCAGACCACCTACAAATTTTTTAACATCCAGACTTCACAAAAATCTCATGAAGCACTTTGTGTCTACATTTCTAAAAACAAGCTCATTTCATGCCTACTAAGTAATTTGTCTTAAAATGTATTTTTAAAGGGAGCTGTAGACAAGAACCAATGTGTTGCTAAATCGTAAAGATTTTTCTTCTTGTGGGAAGCTTGCTTTCCCTCAAAAATATTACCACAGGCTCATTAGGAATGAGTCTGTTGTTGCTGTGTTTTCTGCCGAGCCTCTGGAGAAACATTCCATAATCTAGGATTGAGGGGGGCGTTATGGTACTTACGTGACACTGACACTGCATATGCAGTGAGCAGACAGTTATTTGCATCCTCCCTTTTGAAAACAAGGTTGTTTTCCCAAGGGAGACCAATTTGTGTTTCAGAAAACACATTTCCAAGTCTTATTCTTTTGCTGTTGTTTCTGAGACTAGACAGTACACTGTGGCATGTCAAGTGGAAAAATTATAGGAGGCTGATGTGCTGTGTCATTCGGATCAGGTCATGTCACAGCGACCTGGCTGTGGCAGCACTGCCAAAGGCTGGCTAGCAAAGCCAGGACCTCGCTGAGCTGGAGAGAGGAGCTGAAGCCCTCAGAAGAAAAGACAGAATCCTCCAGTGGCTGGGGATACCTGGGGACAGGTGCCTGGCTAGTCCTCCTGACCAAAATGGATTCCTGCGTGGTTTTTATTCCTCTCTCTAACAAGGAGCCTGAATAGCCAGCACTAGTCCTTAATACTTATTCAGGGAGCAAAGTAGTGTGAGTTAGTAAGAGGCATTATGCAGTAAATAGTAACACCAACCTCACCTTCCCAGTATAATCTGAAAATAGCTGCTCTTTCATCATTCTCTCTGACAGCGGCTGGTGTCACAAACAAAAGAGTTTGTGGCACCCCAAGTTTTTCTCCAACTGTGTAAATACAACTACTCACACACAAAAAAAGCTGAAAATATGTTAATTTTTCAGACATTTGAAGTGTTTACTGCTTTTACTTGTTTTGAAGAAGGACCCATTATAAGCCTATGGTTGTTTATTTGCCCATCTATGCAAAGTCTGAGGAGCAAAAAGCAGGCACCAACTTTCAAAGGTTTGGCTTGTTTTAAAAGACAACTTTATTTTTATAAGTAAATGAAAAAGCCTGTAGAGAAGCAGCTCGGGCACAAACACAGCCTTAAAGAAAAAGGGGTGGTAGTGTAAGTAACCTACAGCGCACAGGCAGGCTGAGTGCAGGAGCACAGGACTGTGAGCCATGGGGTGCCTTATAAAAGCTGCTGCTCAAATCTAATTTCCACAGCTGGTCTGTGTTGTAGGGACGGTAAGGCAGAGGGGGGGCAAACACACATGTGTCACCTTGCCCTCCAAGGCAACAGACCCATTTTACACCAAGCACATCAAGAAGCTCATAATTAAGCACTGAAGAAAAACACCTGACTAACCTGCCTCTGCACGCAGGAGGTCAGCTGTGCTCTGCTAGATTTTGATAGGTGGTATGCCATACAGGCGTCCAAGGATTTAGATGGTTCTGTAGCAAACATTCATGGTAAAAGCTAGGGGAAAGTATTCCAGCAACATGAGAAAACATAGCATTGCAATAAGGACCTACACTCTCCCTCTTCAAGATGGCATCTTGATGCTTTTGTTAATATTTAGGTCTTCTCCTCAGAAGTCTGCCTGTATCCACCACCAAGTCTTTTTTAAGGTGGCAGTCACCAACTTACATGGTTGTGAGAGGAAATGAAGCAGCAAAATGAAAGCGAAACCCTGTATTCAGCTGTAGTCTTTACTAACATTTTCTTTATTTTTCCTAATAAAACTGTGAATGTTTTTTGGTAAGAAATAGGACCAACTGTCAAGTTAAGTCAGCGTGGATTACTTATGCATTAGCAAAGATTATTCCACACTTCAGTGGAATCCTCACAGTCAGTCTTCAAATGGAGGGAGAATACAAGACGATGTAGTTTTTTCTAGATGAAAAACATGTCAGCAGAACTCTCGTTAGAACTACAATCACAAGAGACATACTTGACAAACCACATCCTAACTGTGCTGTCCAAGGGATTTACAGGTGGTTTCTGTGCAAACATTATTCAATCAGGCATTTTTCTTCTGTGGGCATCCTGTAGGCAAGCACGGCCAGGAGAGACAGGAGGCCAGGGGGGTTACAGCCATTACCTTTTCTTCCCTTCCCATAACTCTTTCTTCACCCCTTGTCACTGTGTGGGGGTTGAATTTTCTTGTTATTGATTATGTAGTAGGCAACATATATAAGACTTTTCATTGCTATCTGTGAGCTCAGTGACTACTGGAGCCAAAAATGAAGGCAATTAAGTTTTATGGGGGTAGATGGGGGGAGGTATCAGCGCCAGAACACAGCCACCTGAAGCTCAGCCCTTCTCAAAGCCTGCAACGCAACAAGTCTGGAAACATCTGTGCAATGCTGCACTGATGTCGCACCCTGCTTCCATAAACCCTCCCCATATCAACTGCCTCCTCACTTGTCCTAGTCTTACAAAAAATACAAGAACACTCAGTAGAAAATATTATTCAAATCTTCAAATGCAACATTTTGTCTATTCTTCTTTTCCAAAACACAGGCACTGCTTCTCTCAGAAAGTTATTTCACTTCAGTCTCCAAGTCTGCTTATTTTATATGCATTTTTTCCTGAAGCTCTTCTTTCAGTCTCTGCTACAGTGCTTGAGCCCTGTGACAGCTTATTATTTCTGTTTGAGAGAAATCCCACTCACACAGAGTACAGCTGTCATCTTGTGCCATACCTAGTTTTAAAAAAAGGCATAGAGCAAATGATTAATAGAGGTGAGCAAGAGGAGACAGAGCTTCTCTAATACCCTTATGTCCAAACACTAATATTTTAAGTCAAGCTCAGATGATTGGACTGTGCTTCAGTGACACTGAACATGGATGGGGGAAAAAAAAGTGCAAAAATGTAATTAAAAAAAAAAATCTTCCTTGTGAATTTGTACTTCCTGCCTTAACTAAGCTAGGCATGAACAGCCCTGTTACTAGCAGTACCCAATCAAACAGCAGCACCACTGGACCAGCAGCACACACCAAATCAAGGCAGCTGATGGCAGAGACTTTACCTTGGGTTGCCCCAGGCAGGGGGCTCAGCCTTCTGCTTGTCAGACCACTGTCCGAGGGCTGCCCAGGGCCCTTGCAGGAGAGACCAGCCTGCAGCGCAGGAGGGCTTAGCAGGCAGCCAGCTCTCGCCCATCAGGGCCACCCTGGCTCAGAGCAATGAGGTGGCAGCCTGCTCTCCAGACAGTCTCATGGCTTCATCCATCACTCTTCATCACACACCCCTCGCCCATTCATAAAAGTTGTGGTAGAGATTTTACAGATAGCCAGCTTCAGCTGCAAAAGAATGGGGCCCCGAAGAGTAGCAAAACACTTGCAGAAAAGCAAACTTAACCAGGAAGAAGTTTTACGGTAACTGTCCTCTGTGTCTTGTTTTTTTTTAATTTTCTTGTTCATTAAGATCAAAATTTATCTGAGGAAAGCACTTCACTTGAGTTTCTTAGCTCTGGTTCAGAGGTGCTTTAAAAAAAAACATCAGGGGGAGGGGAGGGAAGGTACGACTCTGTTTACCACTTTTGTGTTACCATTAAATCCATATGGACTAGTTCTAATATGGACTAATTGCCACCCTGAAACAGTGCTTATTCTCTGATGCTGCAAGCTAAAGACACAACTCTTCCGCAAAAATGCCATTACAGTTTAATTGCTTTTGAGTTTAGGAAATTACCGTCAAATGCAGTAGCATCCAGGAATTAAGGAGGCTTAGGTGGGTCCTCAAAGGGTGCCGTCACCAAGCCAGTTCAGGTGAAAATGATGCCATTAGCAGGGTGTCCTAGCCAGGCTGCCTCTCAGTTGGTGTCTCTCACTGCGGCTGCTGCCGATGAAGCAGTTGAGATCAGGAGAATTGCGGAGGGCTTATTTACACCAGATATCTGTTTTGAATTAGGCAGAGCATTCAAACACAGTATAGCTGGTCACTGCAAGAGTAAAGTAACTGAGTGGTCTTCTGTCTCCGGGTCCCTTTGACTGTCCCTTGCCTTTGCTGGAACTGGCCTGGCTGTCAATGGCAAGTTATTTCAATGCTTCTGTTGCCTTCAGGCTCAGGTTTCAAGCCTGACAAGTACATTACAGGTTTCTCTTAAAGCCCAGGCAAGCCAAGGCTCTGATTTGGCAAGAACCCTTCAAGGCAGTTGATTTGTCACTACCCCTGTAACTCCTGACAAATCCTGTCCCTGTGCCCTAGCACCTCCCAATGGTACCAGAAACCATTCTGCTTGCAAACGGGAAACCCCTTCCTTCCCATGTTGATGCTGCACCTTGGTTACACAGAAGTTTTAAATACAATTTTTTAGATGCATATGAATATCATCAACAAGCGTTAGCTTTTGCAGCTGTCCCTTGCTTCAGGACTGTTCAAAAGCTCTCAGATGCTGCACAGCCATATTGAAAAAGCAAATTTACACTTCTGAGACTAGAAAGGGTCTACTGAGAAAACCACACTAAAATGCAAAACAGCACCCAAACCACAGTAAGTGTGTTCTCTCTTTCATTCCTCCTCTTATGGTAGTGCTACCATGGATAAGGTATTAAAATTCTTTTTGAGTATTTGTTTAAACACTGCTTATACTGTTTAACATATTAATTATGAAAATTGTCATGTCCTTATGTTCACGGTTTCAAGTCCTGCACAATTAGGATATACCCATCAACGCCACTGTAAAACATACACTTGCAATATAATAAAATCCAAATATAAACTGTAACAATCGCCTCCAACAAAATATTATTATGTGCACAGTTTGGAAATTTTAAAAGGACACATCAGTCTTAAAACCTTTCCACTGAAAGCACAAAGAAGAAAAAAATATTCAGGGCCGTCCTGACTCTGACTTTCAGCCCTCACATATATGAAATAGTAGTTTGCTACATAAAATGATCAAGATATCTCTTAAAAAATAAATGGTCATAAGCACCTCATGATGAATCTTGGAAATTTGTTTCTGAACCTGCTGGTGTCTTCAGCAATCTGCACAGGATGAAATGGAGATACATTTAAAAGTTAATCACCTTACTTCACCTTGTCAAGTATTTTGGGTTTCTCTCTCAATGCAGATATGCCATTACTAATAAGTCGCAATTTCAGCCCAAAACGTACAGGGAGCTGTACAGTAATAATTCGTTTTGATTGTGCTAAAGTCTGGGAAAGGGAATGAGTCAACTGATCCAAGGTGGAAGATAAGGGACCTGGAGGAAGAAGAGGTAATAAGTGCAGGGACAAAGCACAGTTTTGCACCTTTGGGACAAAGAACACCACAACAGAAAGAAACACAAAGCCAAGAAAATATGCAGCAGTGTGGAAAGAAGAAAAGATGCAGATGAAAGGCAGCAGCATCATTTGAGAAGATGAAGAACAAGGTGTTTTAATTCTGACTCTGTCAGAATTGTGTACGGGTTTGGAGGAAATTGTTTCTCCCATGAGTCAGTCCTCCTCTGTTTAAAACTGGAATAACAGTATATCACAAATGCACTTTGCTAATGGATTATTGTATCCCGCTGCCCTTTCCACAGTATGCCAGCCACTGATAAAATAAAAGCATGTGAGCTTTCGTCTCAGGGTTTGCAACCGATAAGTAAGGATGTAACTCCCTATAGCTTTCAAGTTCACGGTAAGAGATGTAATGCTTCCCTTGCTGTGCTGGACCTGTCATACGTGCAGCACAGATTTTTCCCTCACTCACTCTCGCACAAAGGATGCCTCTCTGGCATTTTCAGGTGTCCAGCGGAGCAGCGAGAGCTGCCAGACACCCAGGGCTGTGGTAGATTATTGGCAAAAGCAATGAAGCAGGCAGACAAGAAAAGAGCTGAGGTGACACATACCGGATTGATAACTGCAGGGACACAGACACCATCTGGGTCAGAGTCCAGGTTTGTCTGACAGTTCATTTCATTGCACAGAGCAGCTTCAGACTGAAGACTCTCATGTGGGGAAAAATGAATGGCAGTGGCTGCTAAGGAGTTTGATTTATGAGGCAAAAGAGCGGTCACTGCTGAGCGCTCCTTAGATGTCTGGCGAGGCTAACTCTGCAGTGCTTACCACTAAACCATCTCTAGACCAAACAGCTTGGCTAGCTTTTGTAGATAAGCAAACAGTGTCTCAAAACTTCAGGTGTTATGTTGGATGCTTTGCTAAAGTGTCTCCTTGAAAGTAAAAATGACAAGAGCAAACATCCTCTGCAACATAAAGTTTAAAAAGAAAACAAGTAGAAATTCCCAGTGGGTGGGTGGCATAAAATCAAGAGGAAGCTTTATCACAGGACTCGTGTTACAGCACCCATGAGTTACATGCTGAAAACAACTGTAAGTAGTGTGGGAAACTAAACATGTTTCAGTCCTCAACAAAGTTTTAGAACAAACAAAATATGTATTTTCCTCCTTTTTTAGGTATTCACATTAATAATATAATTTTTTATAAGTTTTATTAAAGAAATTTTAATTCAAACTGTTGAAGTAATTTCCAGCACAAACACAACATCTTTTTAATTAAAATAGCAATGGACTGTTTTTTTTTCTTAGTAGCAATCGGTCTTTCTGTCCTTGGAAATTAAATGAATACGTTAAAGTCTCTGGAATTACAGCAGAAAGTTGGGATTTTTTTTAAAGTTAAATTACTGCAAGGCAGTAGCATAAAGTAGCGACTGCAGTACTGAAAGGGGAAAAGAGTTTATTTTCCAGCATCTGATGTGAAACCATAATGAAAAAAAAAAAAAAAAGAAAAAGCTGAGGTTCCTAGATTTGTTTTGGTTTTCGAAGCAGAGTACTTTATAATTATTTAGCAGCCTGAAACTGCCTGAACTCTGCAAGTCACCTGAACTGCATTTCATCTTAAAGAAGGAAAACCAGCATTTTGTCATATCAATACAAGACCACTAATGCTGAGATGCGTTTATACCTGTGCACGTATGTGTGTGTGTGTGTGCATGTGTTGGGGAAGGGAGAAATGACAAGACTTTTTTTGTGGCCCATTGTTATTTTTCAAAGTCTTTGTTATGGTTCCAGGTGGTTTGTGCTCTAACTTGCCTTATGAGGCCATCTACACTGATGATTTTCTGTTAATAAGCTGGTCAGATGCCGTACTGAGTGTTGAGATTAGACCAGTGACAACCACAACAGGGAGAAGTTCTCCCATGCTGGATGATGTCATTTGTCACTGTTTTCAGGTATGGCTGGGTTTGTTGCTGATGTATTCTAATCCCAGTTTCCAGGAGTTGGCAGTAGTGAGAACACTTGTGTGAGGTGTCACCAAGTAGATGATCTGCTTAGCCTGGTGGCAGAGCTTCGTGAGGAAGTGAACAGGTTAAGGAGCATCAGGGAGTCTGAGGAAGAGATAGACTGGTGGAACTACGCTCTGCCCTTCCTGAGCCAGAAGCAGGGACATCCACCAGAAAAAAACCCAAGATGTACAGCAGGTATGAGGCTCCAGAAGTGGAAGGTCAGACAATTGATGATGTGGATGATGGTCCATCTACACCAGAGGTGTTGCCAAGGTCAGAAAGGACTACCCCCTGTATCATGAGCACCTCCACAAGGAAGAAAACATGAGTGATAATTGTAATAAGATCCCTTCTGAGGGGAACAGAGGATACAATATGCTGGGCATATTCCCTCCTTTTAGGGAAGTCTGCTGCCTACCTAGGACCCAGGTTAAAGACATCACTAGGAAACTTCCTAGCCTGGTACATCCCTTGGACTATTACCCATTGCTACTCTTCCACATGGGTGGCAATGAAGCTGCAATGCATAGTCCAAGAGCAATCAAAAGACATGTCAGGGCCTCTGGGTGGTTGTTAAGGGGATCCAAAGGACAGGTAATATTTTTCTCTATTCTTCCATTTGCCGGCAGCAACATTGGAAGAAACAGATGGACTCAGTCTAATAATAGATGGCTCTGTGGCTGGTGTCACTGCCAGAATTTTGAGGGTTTTGATAATTGGCATCCTGCTGGCATCAGATAGGATTCACCTTTCTGAAAAGGGCAAGCGGGTCTTTGCTCACAAGCCAGTGGGGGTCACTGACAGATTTAAACTAGACTTGAAGGGGAGCAATATCAGGCTCGCCCGTGACAAGCTGTGGGACAACACGCCAAGATTAGAGGGACCAGGTGTTAACGAGGGCCCACAGCCTGTTGCTCTGAGACGTGCTGGCTACACTGCAGCACACTTNACCAATGCGTGCGGCACGGGTGACAAACAGGAGGAGCTGGAAGCCACTGTGCTGCTAGAAAGCTACAACCTGGTTGCTGTTACTGAAACCTGGTGGGACAAATCCCATGACTGCAGTGCGGCTATGGATGGCTACAGGCTGTTCAGAAGGGACAGGTGGGGAAGGAGGGGTGGAGGCATCGCCCTCTATGGCAAGAAATGGATCAAGTGTGAAGAGCTGTCTCCGAAGAATAGCCATGAGCAGGTTCAAAGCCTATGGGTAAGAATTAGAGACTGAGGCGACACAGGGAACCTTGTAGTTGGCGTCTACTACAGGCCACACGACCAATTGCCCATTGACAAAGCCTTCTTACTCCAGCTACAGGAGGCACTGCACTCACAGGCTCTCATCCTGCTGGGGGACTTCAGCCACCCCAACATCTGTGGGAAAAGTAACACAGCGAGCTACAGGCAACCCAGGAGGCTCCGGAGTGCATCAGAGAGAACTTCTTAAGCCAGGCAATAGACAGTTCTACCAGAGGGGACACGTTACTGGACTTGTTGGTCACCAACGCAAGCGAGCTAATCAGAGACATGAAGATTGGAAGCAGTCCGGGCTGCACTGATGGAGTTCACAGTCCTGAGGAATACGGGTCAGGTGAAGAGTAAAGTCAGGACTCTGAATTTTAGGAAAGCAAAATTCCAGCTCTTCAAGGAGTCAGTCAATAGGACCCCCTGGGAAACTTCCCTCAAGGACAAGGGAGCAGAACAGAGCTGGCAGATCTTTAAGGACGCTTTCCATAGAGCTCAGGAGCTCTCAATTCCCAGGTGTAAGAAATCAAGAAAGGAAGGTAAGAGACCACCATGGCTGAGTTGAGCCCTGCTGGTCAAACTCAAGGGCAAGAACAAAATACACAGGCAGGAACAGTATCCTGGGAAGAGTATAGGGATGCTGCCCTGCCTGTGTAGGGATGGGGTCAGGAAGGCCAAGGCACAGCTAGAGCGTACTTGGTAAGGGGTACAAGGAATAATAAGGGCTTCTACAGGCATGTCAGCCATAACAGGAAGATCAAAGAAAGTGTACCCTCCATCGATGAACGCAAATGGCAAACTGGTAACAACAGACATGCAGAA
>VZSZ01000679.1:78805-98919 GCA_013398815.1 Ibidorhyncha struthersii
GTACTCAACAACCTTTTTGCCTCAGTCTTCACTAGCAATCTCTTTTCTCGCACCTCTTGAGTGGATGGACTGCAAGGCAGGGACTGGGGGAGGAAAGTCTCTCCCACTGTAAGAGAAGGCAAGATTCAGGACCACCTGAGCAACTTGAACATACCAAAGTCTATGGGACCTGACAACATGTATCCCAGAGTCGTGAGGGGATTGGCAGGTGTAGTTGCGGTGAAGTCTCCAGAGACTGGGGAAACATTGCACCCATTTTTAAAAAGGGNTTAAAAAGGGTAGAAAAGAGGACCCTGGGAACCACCGACCTGTCAGCCTCACCTTTGTGCCTGGGAAGATCATGAAACAGATCCTCCTAGAAGAATGGAGGACAGGGGGGTTATTTGAGACAGTGGCTCTATCAGCAGACAAGGGAAGAGTTACAGATGTCATCTACCTGGACCTCTGTAAGGCCTTTGATACAGTCTCTCACAACACCATTCTCTATAAATTGGAGAGATATGGTTTTGATGGGTGGACTGTTCAGGGACGCCCCATCCATTGAAAGACTAAAAGGTCAGGTTGGAGAGGGGCTCTGAGCAACCTGATCTAGCTGAAGATGTCCCTGCTCATTGTAGCGGGGGTTGGACTAGACGACCTTTAAAGGTCCTTTCACACCCAAATCATTCCATGCTTCTGGGATTCTATGAAATTGTTTTCCATAAGTTTCCAGAAGTTTGCTGTTATTGGGGGCCTTGGTAAAAAAGGCTGCTCAGTAAAGGCTTTTATTTTATCCAAGCCTGGGAGCTTGCAGGAGCTGCAGTGAGCCATGTTGAGGCTTACTTTTCCTGCTCTGAAATCAGGCACTTGCCTTCATTTAACCCAGCATAAGATAGCTGTGATATTGTGTTGCCCCTAACTTAGGATAAATTACTCACTTTTATGAGACTAACACCACTGGCAGCTCCTGGGGCTTGGGGGCTTCTCCCCAGCCGTGCGAAAGCTGCTCCAGTCTTACAGGGCAACTGCCTCACAGTCATCAGAGAGAGGAAAAAAATATTCCACATATTTTTAACACTTTATTTCCACTTTCTTCTCCTGCAGGATACTTCCCTCGCCTGGTCTGCTTGTGCAAGACAAATAATAAGCAAAAGCCAGAAACAGCATTTTGTACATGATGCTTTTGATTTGTCAAGGCCAAGCATCATTTATTTATATGCTTACCACTGCTGTTGGTACACACACTCCAAAACATCTTTCAAGAAACACACATCCCTCCAAAGACTCCCTCCTCCCCCTTCAAAATGTTACGGCTTGCAAGACATTCCTTATTACCAGCCAATACTTTATGCACAACTTACAAACAAGGAAGCAATAGATTTACAACACACTAAGTTATGTTCATTTTCCAAGAGCACCTAATACCAAAGAAGCACAAAAGCCTAGAAAACTGAAGGGAAATTCTTTTTTTTTCTCCCCAAAGGAAAAAAAATGCCTTGTGCTACACTTCTCAACACTGAAAACTTTTACCACATAAAAACCATGAGTACATTTTGAAAGGATTTACCTTACCATATACAGGTGCCCAGACACTTGAGCAGGTCCCCTTCCCAGGTTTGTCTGGGGAGGTTGATGCAGACCAGCTCTAACATCCCAACCTGCAGCCCTCCCCCGCAGCCCCCTGCCAGCTCCCTGGTGCTGAGTGGGATGCTGCTCTCAGTGAATCAGTGCTCCAATGAGCAAGACCTTTAATAAACAAATTATTAATAAATAAACACAGAAATACCTAAAGTTGCCTGGGTTTTTATCTAAGACATCTCTCTGCATTTTCTACCTGACTTTTTTTTGTTTTCTTTGCTTTTTTCCCCTTAATTTCCTCCATTTCAGGGTTATAAAAACAACCTGATGAGCACCCACCCATGTGCCCAACATCTGGGTGCTGCTCTCTGAGAGGCAGTGACTGGTAGCAGGGCCACTGCTCTCCAACCCAGAGGGGGAACCAGCATCCCAGAGGGAAACTGCAAAAATATCTGGCAAGGTGAGGAACCACCAACAAGCTGATTAACGGCAGGCACAAGCTGGGCCGCATGCTGCAGCTGCATGCAGCCACCAGGTCCCCTGGCAAGGATGAAGCTGCTGCTTGTGGCATGAGGAATTGTCTCTTCTTATTAGCTTTGAAGGTGGCTTTTTGCTGGTGTCACTCGCTGCTCACCAGCTCTTGGGCTGGTGGAGGCAGCAAGCGGCTCATCGCCACACCTGCCCTGGGCCACCCCTGCTCCTGCTGCCCCACAGCAGCCTCTTTCTAAACCAAAGGGGGTCTGGCTTCCTCACCCACAGCCTGGCTGGGAGTTTTCATGGGAAGAGCAATCTTAAATGTGTTCTTTTNTTTTTTTTTTTTCATAAAAACTCTGCTGACTGAAATACAGCTACGACTCAGTAGATTGAGCCATTTGATTTGACATTTAATTGTAGAAATCTCTTACTGCAAAATGATTTAACACTCCACCGAAACACCACTTTTACAACATTATTTTCATTATTTTCAGGGTAAGGAAGATTTAAAGAGTCGCCTGTCCAACCAACCCATTCCCAGGAACTTAACAAGGCCTACAGACACCCCAGTTTGGGTAAAAACCCTGGAGCTGCTGCTGGTGCCAGCAGCATTGCCTGTGTTTTTCCCTCCTGCTTCAGATCTGTCAGAGCAGCCAGGAGCAGGAGCAAGGGGAGGGCAGATGGGCACAGGGGGCTGCAGCACACCCTCGGCAGCTGCAGCCAACCCCCTGCCCTCTGACTCCCTCGTGGACACGCTAAAGGGGCAGCTCCCCTGGCAGCTGGTTGGAGAGAAGTGTTTCAGTGTTTGGGAAATAGCTCTTTAGGAAAGAAAGAGAGATAGGGGACTAGCAGAGGAAAAGCTGAGGAAACATAAGCCTCCCCCCAGAAATCCCATGACTGGACAAAACACAGGAAGAGTCGAGAAATAAATCAGTACTTGATTGGAGAAAAATCCGAAGTAATAAGCAGATAAGGCAGCAGATGCCAAACCAACAGATTAAAACAAAGCTTTCCTCTCTGCCTTTACGGCACTGCTGGACCAATGACTGTCCACTTATTCACAGCTGAGGATAATGTATTTTATATGAGGGTTAGTATGGGGATTATATTTTATTCGTCTTTACTATTTCTGAAAAAAAATACTATAGCCACCCAAAACTAGTAAGAACTGCTTTTCAAATCCAGAATGAATTTTCAGGGACCTCATAAGCAAGTCCAATATTGACAATTGCCATGTTGTACAGTATAATGGAAAGATGGGATCGTTAGAGGACAGTGAAATAATATACCTGTGTTCCCTCTCTCTTACATCTTTCATTTTTCCTGGGGATCACTTCTGCTCTTGAAAAATGCTTTAACCTCATACAGGTCTGAGTGCTCAGAAACATGATATTAACAAAAGGGTTAATAGAAAGCATTTAACTTTCTGCCATTTTTACAAGAGATGTAATAGGGTTGTGCTGTCTATCTTTCATTTTCATTTCTTGCAGCAAAAATTTTTTGCAACTTTCAGCACAATGATTTCTTCTGTTTCTTGGTGATGCTTACCGCAGGACTGTTT
This sequence comes from Ibidorhyncha struthersii, assembly GCA_013398815.1. Taxonomy (NCBI): domain Eukaryota; kingdom Metazoa; phylum Chordata; class Aves; order Charadriiformes; family Charadriidae; genus Ibidorhyncha; species Ibidorhyncha struthersii. Next base: position 82,398 of record VZSZ01000679.1, read on the forward strand.
CTGATAAGGACAGTCTGTTCTCTCTCCTACACCTGCAAAGATTTATTGGTTTAGTGCATAAATACACAATGCATTGCCTGGACATAATATGCCAAAACAAACTATGAATAAGCAGACTGAAATCAATACAGTCAATGCATGGCTGAATTTGGTTCAATTTTTTTCATTTCATTGCAAATATAAGAACAATTTATCTAAATTGTTTTTTAAGACCAACCAGAACAATAGCAACAACAAAGTTGCAGTAAGCAAACAATAAATTTTTCATATTTTCATGTGCAGTCTATCTAAAAAAAAAAAATTACTTCATTTTACATGGGAAAGCACTTCCACATACAAGCAGCAGAAAATGGGCATAGGTACAATGACCAGTCATACACAAAATAATAATAACATGAGGAAACAGTATGTATTTGTTAAAGATTGGAGTTATATTTGACACATATCACTGTGAATCATTATATATACACATACAGCACTCCCTGGATGTAACATTTGGAAACACATACCAGTGCACAGGATGAATTTGTATCCCATCATGTTTTTCAGATTCCATGAACTGTTTCTAAATTGCCTCATACCAAGGAGAAATTGTACTGCAGTTTATTATGAGAATTTTTTTCCCCCTAACCTTCTTGATATTTCCTCCTCGCAGTCACTGTCACAGCCTTTTACTTTTCTCTGGGATGTTAAGAGAAGGTGAATGGTGAAGGTAAAAATCCATGGATGCAGAAAGGACAACCAACTTTTAAATGAACTATTGAATTTTTGTATTGAGCAATAGATAAAAGAAGGACATCTTCATGAACCTGGGCTAAAGCATCACATAACTATGTTCAGCTCTGGGCAAGATTCTGTCACCGCTTTTAATCTGAAATTTACTTCTCTGAAAAAAAAAAAAAATAGTTGGAGAGCAGGCTTACAGCAAAAGAAGACCCAAACAGAAGAATATTTTGATTTTAAAGCTGTTTTAAGTGCATACCTTACAGCGACACATTCTTTAGTCTTCAGGTTTTGTTTTAGCTTATGTTACATTATCTTATATAATGCTAACAGGCACCAGCAGTACCACATATAAAAACACCTTTACAAAAACAAACTATGTAGAGACCACCCAAAATGTACACATTACTGGCAGCCCTGAGGGATACATAACTGGAGGACAGCAATTTCCCCATCTCATCCTGGTCCAATGCTGGAGATAGGCACCTCATTTCAATGTCTAAGTGAAGCTGCTCTAGTCTGGGCTAACCTAGGGAAACAGCGGAGAGAGAGAGCAGCCACCGAAGAAGGCTTTCGGAGCAGCTTCTCTCTCCACTGAACATGCAGGGAACCTATGGAGAGGCCACCTGTCCGACTTAGGAACCTGAACAGTCAGTTCAGCAAACAGTAAGATACCTGATCCTTTATGAACTTTTCTGCTCGTCCTTACAAAACCCACCCATATGGAAATCTGTTTGTCCAAGGAATTCTTTTTGCTAATACATAAACCAGTACCATAAAGCTGAGCTCGAGGTTTTTTTAAGCACTGAAGAATAAAAATGTCAAAGAACCAGAAAACATCAGAGAGAAAACCCTGGTTTCTCTGCCCACCCCCTTCCCAGAGTTGTGGTTCTGTTTTAGGTGAGGCCTAAAGATAATGTTGCAGAGTTTAATGCTCTGAAGAATTAATCTACGCATCTGTAAATGTACGCCTCTGAAATGATCGTCGTAAAGTAATTAGGAGGACAATAGATATAAGACATCTGCTAGAAAAGAAAGTATTCAGAAATTTAAAAGAAACCACACATTAGAACAATACTGGGTTCAGAATGGCTTTCAGAAACAAGTGACATGGTTTGTCATAATGTTATGCACAGATTTCAAAAGTCTTTAACAGAATGACTTTTTGATTGTTTGTGTGAAACTCTAGATGAACTTGACCTGCCATTTCTTGTAGAAATGCTAGTATAGTCTACTATAACTCCTATAGGACTAACACTGCCCTTTACATGTTACAGCAAGCCTCATTAGTCTCATTTTATGTCTGTGAAGGTAAAGATATGAGATTTGCCCAGAAAAACAGAGTTGTAAATAATTTTAAGCCAAAGGGGTGTCAAGGACTTCGACCTGCATTGCTATGCAGCAGTGCAACCAGCTCTTCAGGCTACTTTGAAGCAGTGATAAATGTGATTTTCAACAGGGAGGAAGAAGAAATTGTAGTTTCTTCTCTTTTGGAACTCTTACGATGTGATACTTGCAGTACAGTATTTCTGTAAATGCAGACCCAATTAACAAGTCAGTACTTGAATCATGAAAATAAAAATGAAACAGAGGATTAAATATTTGGTCCCAGATGACAGGGAGAGCAGGAAAGGGTTTTGTGCTCTCCCAGACCTAGAGAATGAAGAAAGGAGCTTGTATCAAGTAACTTGGTTTTACCCCTGAATTAACTAAGCAGTGAGTATTTTAGTGTATGTGAATTTGTAAAGTAATTGCTACATACTTTGTAGATTTCCTAATGTCAAAATTCATTACAATATTTCCATTCTGTTACATCTAAAATGACTACAAAAACTGGTAAGTAAAAATGTTTCATGTATTGACAACCAAAACTGTCATTCAGAAAGCCTCTTTTACTGGCAACACATCAGTCTTGCACACAGTGTTAATGTACGTGACATTGCCAATGCTGCAAGAGAGAAAAAAAGGAAACGAAAGTACAGCATCGATTTAAATCTCCCTAACATGTAACCTGCAATAGGATCAAACTGCCAAAGAGCAGCTGACCACTGCAACGAGCTCTCAGCCTGGAGTACATCAGCTATGTACTCCATCAATTGGATGAAATTGGATCAAGCTGTTTAGCTCGAAAAAAAAAAAAAACCAAAAAAAAGAAGAACCAGTGTTTATGCAGATCCAATTTACAAACACTAATCCAGTGTAAACTCTGCTGTAAACCCCATAAATTCAAAGTTAAGAGAAGATTAATTTATAGACTGAGTTATGAAGGAGCTGAAATACATTGGAGCGGAGATGGAAAAATCCCATCACTGTGAGCAATCCTTATGCAAGGGAGGGCTAAAAGGGAGGTATGACTGCTAGTTCATCCAAGCAAGAATGATTCTGTGGGTGGAAAGGAGATTCACCAGGTCAAGCAGGAATGCATGCTGAGGTATAAACTGCAGCGTGAGCACTGGAGAGCAAGGAAACCTAACCACACACTGACCCCATGGATGGTGAGTTCACTCACTGCAAGCATTAAAAGCAAAACCAAACAATATTTCTCAGTACCGTGTAACAAACCTCATTAACAAGGAGGTCTCTTATATTTCCATTCTTAATATTGTAATCAACATGCCAGAACTGCACAGAACAAATTCAAGCTTATAGTTTCCTACATTCAAATACAATTATTATCTTGTTTCAAGCAAATACTAAATTCATGCTTTATCACATATTTATTATGAACTACATTTTTCTCAGTCAATGTATGCAAAAGGTTAGGATTTACTGGTGATGAAGTGTTAGTAAGGACCTTTTTGGATTTGCTGTAATAACTTATTCTGTTACCTTGATAGTACAGCAGGTAATAGAAACTTTCTTTCACAGATTATCATGCAGGAAAATGCAACCGTTTTCATGTTGCATCATTGTATTTAAAGTTCTAATTTTCATATGCAAAACAATTTTGAAAGTGTTTTCTCAGTTTCTTCTATTCCTGATGATGCTGTGCTTTCATAAACGTTTATGAATTGTGATGATGTGGCCTTTGGCCATTGCATGTTTTCCAGATGGGGATTCAGCACTTATTTCTGGTGCCTGTTGTTTAGTTCAGAGCAGCAGTGGGTTTTGTTCACTGGATTTGCAGAAAAACTGTGGAGCTATCACACCGAGTTTCCAGCAGATTGTAACAGCAGTTTGTCAAATGGTATGTTGTGCATATGCCTGAGGTTGTGAAATCTCTTGAAGACCAAGTTTCACGTGTGTTATCCACGGTTGCATATTTGCTGTTACATGGTTACCTTTTGCTGACAGTACTGCAAATCTGCAAATCGCAGATGGAAATTCTCTCAGAGATTCATGAGAATTGGAATTTGATTTTGCTACTTAATTTAGATGACTTGGTAAATCATGTATTAAAATACATTAAAGATTATTGGCAAAGTCACCCCTTTTAGAGGAAAAACCCAAATTCTCCATGACTTCGAGACACATACAGCTGGCAGATGTTATCCTTACTTCAAAGGCAGAGGGAACAGGCAAAAGCAGGTTTGTCTGACACACAATGCAATTATTCCCTATTATTAGTCCTGGTATTAAGGAAAATACATAGAAAAAAAAACCTATCCAATAAGTAGGGGAATCAAGACAGTACCTGCTTTTGCCTTCTGTCTGCCACAAATTTCAGTCTCAGGATCTTGCTGCTACTCAGATGAGTACAGCCTCTTGTGATAAATACAGAAGCAATGGCATTGAGGAATAAACACATATGTAAAACACAGTTCAAAAATACAGCCAGATGAAGTTATCCCACCTATATTCTAATTGTCAATTAAATATTTACATATACAAGTTACAGGTGCATTCATATAGCCTGACACTTAGGTATACATTCTAGCCATAGAAGTTTAAACAAGAACACATAAGTCTATTGTATCTTGAGATTTTACTACAAATAAGATGGTTCTGTCTGAAATTATACTGTATTCATTTTTCATTTAAAATATAAAATTTAATATATGCACTGGTGAGAAAAATTTTAGCCAGTTTAAAAATTTCATCTATTCTAAGGGCTATCGTACACACACACATATATATAATCAACAATGGAAGTTTATCAGAGATATTTATTCTACTGAAGTTGACCAGAGTATATATCTGAGTGAATGAGCCATATGTTTTCACTGGTCTCTCAACTTAATGTCAGCATTTTACTTTTCTCTCCTGCATACATACACACACAGATGCACACTGTACTTAAGTAAGAGGGCAAGCAGATGCTGCGACTTACTTGCACTTGTAAAAAAGTAACAGATTGCATTTAGTTATTCTGAAATTACGTTGTCCACACAGCCACCACACAATTGCACCAGTTTTTAAATACACAAATCTAAACAATAATCCATGTATTTAATGACTTCCAAAACAATACAGTTTATGCGTCCTTCCAGATATTACAACATAGCACTGAGACAAACCAACTTTTTTGGCTTTTAATACTCTTGGAAGGGCACAAATGGTCTTGACTGGAGGTCCAAAAACCATCTGTTGGCTCAAATCTCTTTTAGAACATCAGGGAGCAAAGTCTTTGCCTTCCTTTTATCCATTCGGGAATAAGGCAAAGCCTTTTTACTCCACAAGACATCTCCCACCAAATCTCCAGAGTGCTGTTGAACATGCAGAACTTGGCAGAGAGGCAGCATGGGCAGAAGGGCTGCAAAGACCTTGGTGAGTATCCTCGTTGTGGATCATGATCACATGGCCACACCCATGAGCATATGGTCTCCCACTCTGTGCTCCATAGATCTTTCCTTGTCTCTTCCAATAAATGCTAGTTCGGTGATTCTCAAACATATTTGGGGCACGGTTTGGACATGATAAAAGCACTATATTGTGATTACCTGTTAGAGCGTATTATCCTGTAATGATGTACACTAAGTTCCTGGTGGCTACATGCAGCAATAAAGGCCACCTTTGAGGATCTTTGTGCACAAACCATCTGCTTCCAGATACCAAAGAAAAGAGGTATGCTAGGGTGAACTAAGCCCGAAGTCCCAAGTTGGCAGTTCTCCTTAAAACAGTATGACTTAAACCAGACTTAAACCAGTATGCCCTTTGAAATCAAATATTTTTGCCAGAAAAAATGCAGCAGCAAATATGTGTAAAGTGCACTAATGTGCTGTGCCAGAGAGACTTCGGTCTCCAGCACCAAGATGCCTTTTCGTGTAATAGTGCCTCTGCAAAGCTACCTGTCAATCTCCATAAAGCCTCTGCCTTGTCCTCCTTCACTTCCTTCCTGTGAACTCTGCCCAGATGACTCTACTAGTCTGCAGTCTGATAACACTGAGACAGCTGGCAAGCAAAGACTACCCATTTTAATGTAAAACATGTTTATTTTGCAAGCATTTCAGTCTCCCATAGTCCATCCACTCTTGCTGCACATTTCTTGCCTAATGTTTTGTGTAATCCTACACTAGTTTCTACAAGAGTTTAAGAGATGAAGTGCTTTTCTTTCTTGACAGTACTGCTTACACTGATCCCTAATGCTTTATCAAGTGTTTTAGAATTTACCAGGTCAAAATTATAAAAGCCACAACCCAAAATTTTATAAGTAGCTAGAGAAAATGAATGGCATATGCCTTGAATTAGTGTCAAATAAATGCTTTTAGAAGAACTGATATGATTCTGCATTGAATAATACCACTGTGAAGAAAAATTTATATGTATTTAATATGACTTTAGTTCACTGACATCAGTGGGAATGCTGCCTGAAAAGGAACCACAAAACTGGTGGTGACATCGTTATTTTAATTTCTGGAAAATTAACATGCTTTTCTTTTTGCCTTCCCCATTGCAGTCTGTATTTTTTTACTAAGGGACAGCCTTTAATCTCCTCCTGTTTCCCGACTTTGAACTATAAATCGCTACCCAATTATATTAGGTAGATCCTGAGAAAATAAGCTAATAATGATAGTGGTCATGGTTAAGAAAACATAATAAGCCCATGATGAAGACATTTAAATGCTGGAAGGCTAGCACTTGAGCATCTAACACTATCCTCCCCTCATTAAGTTTTTAAGTAGCAGAGAAAAGAATGCAAACGCTTGCAGGCATACAAGCGTCTTTACAATGAATATGTATTTTAGGATTTCAAACCGAAATTTCACAACATCTTTCAGCAAGTTTTGCCATTCTAAGTCATACTCTGATGTTTTGCAAAGTTAGTCATCACCTCATACGTCAATTTGGCATATGTGCAGAGGACAAGAGACCCACTGATTTAAGGAAACAAACAAAGGCTCAGAAACTTTTTTGCCCTCTCACCACTCTATCTCAGAAAAAAAAAAAATAATTTTCCTCTGAATGAGGATGTGTGTTGTATAACAGCAATGACCTTTTGTATTTGGGGATTGCAAACATATTTGAATTTTATGCATGGAAAGAGTGGCAAGAAATTTGAAAAATTAGGTGTTCATCAAAGCTTAATTTGTATGATACATGAAGACACAAATAGTATTTTTTTTTAATAAGAACGATAGCTAAAAGCTGCATGAGATCAGTTCTAACTGTAGACAATATAAATATATACATTTATTTTTAAAGTGTTTTTTTTTGTTAACATGATGTAACAACAGATCACAACATTTCAAGAAGTTCATCAATATTTGATTTATTTTCACTTGGATAAAGAAGATACTGAAAGGATTTTTAACTCATCTGTTGAGCTTTAATTTGAACTAGAAATTTTACTGTATGTTATACGTAGGTGTGATCTCAGTTTTGAAGGCAGGTTTTTATGTGCAAAAGATTTTATTCAACTATCGTACTTAACCCTAGACCTGTGGTGTTACCTCTTCGTGTTCAGATTATTATTCACAGAATCACAGAATGGTCAGGGTTGGAAGGGACCTCTGGAGATCATCTAGTCCAACCCAACCGCCAGAGCCGGGTCACCTACAACAGGTTGCACAGGACAGCATCCAGGCGGGTTTTTAATGCCTCCAGAGTGGGAGACTCCACAACCTCTCTGGGCAGCCTGTTCCAGTGCTCCACCACCCTCAAAGTAAAGAAGTTCCTCCTCATGTTAAGATGGAACTTCCTATGTTCAAGCTTGTGCCCATTACCCCTCGTCCTATCAATGGGCACCACTGAAAAAAGACTGCTCCCATCCCCCTGGCATCCTCCCTTCAAGTATTTGAAAGCATTAATAAGATTCCCCCTCAATCTTCTTTTCTCCAGACTAAAGAGACCCAAATCCCTCAGCCTTTCCTCATATGAAAGATGTTCCAATCCCCTAATCGTCTTTGTAGCCCTTTGCTGGACCCTCTCCAGCAGATCCCTGTCCTTCTTGAACTGGGGAGCCCAGAACTGGACGCAGTATTCCAGATGCGGCCTCACCAGGGCAGAGTAGAGGGGGAGGATGACCTCCCTCGACCTGCTGGCCACACTCCTTTTGATGCACCCCAGGATGCCATTGGCCCTCTTGGCCGCCAGGGCACACTGCTGGCTCATGGTCATCCTGTTGTCCACCAGGACTCCCAGGTCCCTTTCCACAGAGCTGCAGTGGAGTATTCAGTGAGTGTTGAAATTATGCAGCAAAATCTATGGAAACCTGGAAATGATCAGCACTGACATGCTCCCCTTTTTCCTTTGGAAAATAATGTCTAATATCATTCTGACGAGCTGCTACCCTGCATTGCAGTATTTCCTGAACACATCTGTTCTTCTGGTACTGTAGAGAAGTTGGGACTAGCTAGCACTCTCCAGCGTGCTCCAAATGCAACTTAACACGGCAACCAGAATGTTAATACAAGTTAACTGATTATACTACCTTGATGATAAACAATAAAGAAGATAAAGATACATATATGTACAGAACTGGTTCTATACAGGCTCCAATGTATTTCACCACAACAGCTTAAAAGCAGTCTATTTCTGATATTGCTAAAAAGAAAATCTTCCTTGACTAGCAAGTCGAAAGTTACCACCTTAAAATAGAATTCAGCTACTACTAAACTGGCTGGAATACTCAAACAGCATTTTCAAATCCGTTTCAGTGTTTCTGCAGCTGACATCTTCCTGCCGCAGCATTAGAAAAGTGTTTTCTGTATTTCTGGTTTTAGTAAGAGAAAGGAATTCCACTCGTACATAGGGAAGATTTTCTACCCATTGACAGAGATGATATTCTACTTTAGCAGGTCATGGTACTCAATGTACCATAGTGAAATACTTTGACTTAAAATTTTTATTTCAGCAGGTTTTCCTATTACAAACCTATCAGAGAACCACTGGGTTCTAGCTGTTATTAATCAGTACCAGCACTGTTGCAACACTAAAATTGTAGCTCTTGCTTCTTTTCAATTAGAAAATTTGACATAAGATACCTAACCTCACTTGGAAAATATAATTCTCAGCACCATATTAATTTTAATTTACTTCTTTGAGGTCTTTTCAAAGGTCCCTGTCTGGCAAGCTGAAGACAATTCTACTTCACAACAGGAAAAAAGGTTTTGCTTTTACTGTGGTTTAAAGGTTGTTGAAGAAACATTGGACTATAATCCTGTTTACACTATCTTTCCTTTTTGTTACCTAATTCTCCTTTACTTCTTCTTGAAAGCATTTTCCTACACCTCAGGAGGGCAAAGTGACAGTGGTATAAACAATAATCATGCCCTTTACATTGTGGCCCCAAGACATCATTAAATCCTCACATTTATTCATTAATAACCATCATTAGTTGTTTTGTCTATCATTATTTATGATATATGGCTCAGAGCAAGGTAATTGTCTATCTATGGAGAGGCTTAACACTGAAAAACAAATCACAATTACATGGAATTTGGGGACAACGAAGACCTACAAATGTATTTTTTTTCTTATTAGCCTATAAAGAATAAAGGCTTATTCTCTACATAGTGATATTCCTTCTCTTGCCTAAATAATTATGCATCTTAGTTGTCTGTGTGCCCTGCATTGACTGAAGGACTGCACATCACCAACGTATTTTCCTGTCTGTTTTCTATTGTGAATATCCTAAAGCATTCAGCAACACAAAACAGAGGGGAAGGAGCATGGATTCCAAAAACATGCAGATAAAATAAAACTCAAATTACTGAGCTGACGTTGGTTTTCTTTTCCTATCTTTGGTATTTTTTTAGAACAGGTTACCTATAGCAACAAATGCTAAATTCCCAGTATTAACTCAGATGTGCTTACAAAGTTAGACCGTCACCACAGGGAGAGACTGCCCTATTAAAAGGGGAATGTGCAACAGGACTCCTACAGCTGCATAAATTTGTTTTCTGAAAGAGTAAGTATAACCCTGACGATGCTGCTTTAAAATGTGTCACTTACAGCAATAGTATTAAATTCACTAAAACACAATGGGCCTTTTTAGGATTTATGTCATTGCAAGTTCAAAGCAAAAGACAATGCATCTGGAAATATGCTTTGGGAGTGTATATTGAAATTAAGTCCTTATCTAATATATAATATTCTCAGCAAAATATTCTCCCCTCTCTCCACCTAAAATAATCTGACAGATTTTGCTTTCCAACACAAGGAAGAGAACTTTTTTATTATTATTTTATTGCACTTTATATGAGGAATGTGACACAAACTCATGTTGAAATCTTGTACTCCCTTGGTCCTGACAAGTACTAAATTTTGTTTTGGTTAGTTTGGACAGGATTTCAATGATAAGGTAGCAACAGTCAGGGGCACTTCAGGACTCCTGAACACTGGTTTAACCTTTGATATCAGGTTCATACATCCAAAGGCTACACAGAGATGACTGTCAGTCCATTTGTCTCCTGTGTAACACAGGACAAGGACCCTTATTCGCTAGTATTTGCCACCTATTCTACAATTCACTAATTGAACCCTTCTCCATAATCAATCAAGCCTTAGTTTAAAGAAGGCTTTCTTGTATACCCTCAGTGTTCCATAAAATTCATTATGTCTACCTCAACAAGAAAGGAAGAGGGAAAAAATATTAAAATTTTCAAGGTAGCAGCCAGGCAACCAAAGAAGAAACTTATTTTTCTTTGGTTTAGTTGTCATCTTGGCTTTGTGAGCAAGAACAAGTCTACCAACAACAGCAGTACACTTAATTCAGTAGCACTTAATTGTGTCTTATTGGGAGGTTATAGTATTAATAAATCTTCTTGATCTTTAACAAGTAAAGACCTACAAATTATAATTCCATCCATAAGATGCCGAACTGTTTCCAGTGATTAATATGAACGAAATATATTTGAATTCCTTTTTTACTTAAATGGTGACGTACAGATTTCCACAAAATCTTATGAGTTTCCTACTAAGCAAGCAAGCCATTACTGTTATATATCATTGAAAGTCTGGAATGAAGTCTTTTCCAGAACTGGTTTTGTGATTACCTAGCTACCCTGCGGCAGCTAGCTCACACATAGGGAAAAGAGGCAGCTCACCCACTCTGGACAGGCAGAGTGCAGGTGGAACAGCCTCCCTAGTGTCTCCCGACATAAGAGTGTGGCTGGAGAAGGCATGAAGGTGATCCACCACTCTGAAAGCCCTCACTGCTCCTGCCGCCAACAACACAGGGTGAGCTCTGGAGTTTTTCCCTGGCCACTCAACCCCCACCAGAGTCCCAGGTTTGTAATTAGAGCCCACAGCCTTTGCCTTTCTCTTTCTTATTTCTAGCGGCTGACTGGCCAAAAGAAGAAAAGCAGAGTCACTGCTGAGGGAAATGAACAGAAGCTGTACTCATGGGATGGCATTGTACCAGGGGAGGAAAGGGCACTTGCTGCTCCTGGAGCGAGACTGGAAGCTGGTGGAAGAGGTTTGCAGAATGCGGTAGGAGGAGACCTGTAAAGGACGTCCCCTTCCCACCTCCAACTGGCAGCACCCTCACATCCCCTCATCTCACACCTCTGCCCATTTCTCAGAGCTCTATATTCTCTTCCTTGTCTTCTTCTTCCTCCCTTGACCCATTTTGCCACCATGACAAAAATGCCTGTGAACTTGAGGAAGCCATGTATTGGACAAATATTGTCAGCCCCAGCAAGCCCTATTTTGTATTCATATTCTGTTCAAGTAAGAACAAATTGCATTTTGTGAGCATACATTAAAGTATTTATGCAGAAAACAAGCAGCATCATTATAGTATTAAGACAGTTTTCAGGATTCAAATTTAAAGCAGTAATTCCCTACCAGGGGAGGTCTGTCAAAAAGTTAGAACCTCAAATGTTGAAATTCCACAGTTCATATACTTATTCAGGACACAAACTTAAAAATGATGCTAGCATTTATAAGAGAAGAAAACCAAACCAGACAGCAGCAATTTATTAGCACTTTGACATTAGCAAAAAAGTTTATTATAGAATAAATTGGTAAGAAACATTATGCAATTTGTTTCCAGTTAAATCAACTTACACCACTGCTGGAATCACAAAATATCTTCACATTTGATGAAGATATGAGAAATCAATTGAAGTCATTCAGTGGCACTGGCTTTTACAAAAACAGATAGTTCTGTTATAATCTGTTGTACATAGTGTTAGCAGAACTATAATAAGCTGTGACTGCATTGCAGCTGCAAGAACTGGAACAAAGTAACACATTAATTATCTTTGTGGGAAAATTTATCATAAAAGAAGCTTTAGACATTACAGTTAACAGCAATATTCTGCCACGAAAAAAGGTTGCATATTCTTCTGAGTTTGGAAATTTAAGCTATTATTGCAAACCTGAAGAGTTTATACATTTTAGTTTAGAAAGAGGTGCAAGACTTTCTAATGTAGATAGTATTTTACATACTTTTCTTTTTTTAACGCATTTGCTTTCATGTTGCAATTAAACAGGCAAAATTCACTTTTTTATTTTGGTTGCAAAGATTTCATTTCAGATCCTAGTTTGAAGCATCTTGTGTTCCCAGTCCTAGAGGAGCTGAATCATCATCATCATCGTCATCAGACAGAAAGGAAACAGTGGCAGCAGCTGCTCCAGGAGGCACAGGGGCAAGCACATAGCGACAAATTGGGCATGTTCCTGACTACAAAAAAAATAAAAAAAGAGGAAAAAAAACCTAGGTCATCGGCACAGTTTGCATTCAGTTCTGTTGAAAAGCTAAAGGTTATTATTTATGAAGTATTTAATGTCTTCACAAGAGCACTGTCTCAAAGTCAAATTTGACTGGATGGTTACCTGGAGCTAAGAGACAGCTAACAATGTCAGAAGAAAGGTTTGTTTTGTTTTCACACCAGTTACAGAGCAGATACATCAGGCTCCCTGCAAAGTCTTTTTAAAAGAATTGATTTTACAGGTGGGAATTTGTTTTGTTTTTTGAGGCAAGCATTAAAAATAAACTAGGTATAGCCCAGATCTAACAGGAATTATTTTGTCCTAGTTTTCAGCAAGAGCAGTTTACCGTAACAGCAGAAAAAGGCAAGACATAATACAAGCAATACCAACATGGTGATCAACCCTATCAAGGTTAAAAAAAACAACTATAAACCTACCACCCACTCATGCTAGAGGTGCTCTGATCTGATCTCCCTAGTCTGAATCAATTAACCTCCTTCTTGTACCTCTTGAGGAAACAATCTGTTACACTGTAGGCCCACTGAGAGCTAGCAAGTCCAGGCTTCTGCTGTGCGTAAAGCAGAGTGGAAGTGCAAGGAAAAGAATACCATTTCATTAATTACAGTTCCTTTAGTCTAGCCTCAATATGATGTAAGCCTTTAAGACATCTGGAAGGAAAGTGATGACAGATTATGAAAGTGAAATCTAACACAGTATAGATTTACCAAAGGTATATTTTAAAAAATTAATCTACAAACATTACAGCACTTCTCCCGCCAACCTTAGCCGTCACCATAAACGGGCCTGATATTCTGGCAAGACAGAACAGATCCTTCGCTCTTTTCAGAGAAAACCAAGCCACCTGCTTTACTTCAAGGTATGAGTATAGTAAGGAAAGCTCTTCTCATACCAAAACATGTTTTAACTCATCCATCTCTTTCACTCTTACTAAAAGCAGAGCTCTTCCTCACAAAAATATTCACGAAAATATTCCTCTATTCATGAAATTGCCCTTCGTGTGAGTACAGACATAAGTGACTTTCCTCACTTGCACTAGAATTTGGTTCCATAATCCATAAAATTAACAGCCAGTTATTTCTCAGTACTTCATCCCACATTTTCAAAAAGTTAAACTGTTCTTCCCAGAAAAATGCAAATACTCAAAAAAACCACAACTGCCGTATCAATCCTGTAGTACTTACTTTCTGTAACCAACGAGCTACACAAGCTTTGTGAAACACATGATGACAGGGCAGCTCTGTTATGATTTCACCTTTCACGTATTCACAGCAACAAATAGTGCAACACTGCTGCTCTTGACCTACACCCATGATAAAGAAAAAGCATTACTAGTTTTTTTTACATCTAAAGTGAGCTCAAATTAAAATACACATAGTATCAACAGTTATCACTGATGATTACAAAATACAGTTACACTCCAGTAGAGATTAGTTTTCCAAACTGACCAAAGTTATATTCTGTCTGATTCAAGATTCAAAAGCTCTTAGAACAGCATTGCCAGCTCCACATTAAGTATGTTTAAATACTGCATCTATGGCATTACACAAAGCTAGATTTCTTTTTATAAGCTTTGTGGAAGTTAATTGCTAGTTATTTTTCCATACCTTCATGGTCATATGTGACAACAACCTCCAGAAGATTGTCTATGGTTTCTCTGGTAGCTGGTGGATAAGCTTGTTCAACATCAAATCCCAGAGACTCCAAATGGACCACAGCACTCTGAAAAGGGCGAGTAAAGACCAAGTAAGTCCTCTTACTCAAAAATGTAAAACAAATAATCAAGAAAAGGAATCCAATTCTAATAGTATTACTTTCTTAAATGGAAGTTATGTCTGTCAGACTAACCGTTACAACATTTTTATTTTTGTAATGAATGAGATTGACCTGAAGGTCAAAACAGTAACAGCTTGGTTTTTAAGCTTTCTCACAGTACCAGGACAGAGCCACAGTTTATTTTCTAATGAATATTTGTTCATTTTATAAAGTTTCAGAAAAGGCAGCAAGCTGAAAATCTAATAAAGCTTGCAAATACAAAACTGTCATTATGTTTTGCTTTCTGAAAATAAAAGCCTCATTAATGCGCTCCCTGGCTTCAACTATTGAATTACTCAGGTACAAACAAAAAAAAAGTAAGTACCCCAGCTATGCTGCCAATATAGGCTTTCAGGAAAAAAAAAAAACAGGAACCACATAGACGTTTTTCATCAATACAATGACTTAAGACATAGTACTTTGTCCTCTTGTTAGAAACTTAAATTTTTCACCATACTAAATCTTTAAGACTCTGACGCTGCAGCAGGCAGATTTGTTGTTTACTTCATAACATTCAACCCCACAAGACCCTCACAGGATCTCCAGTAGAAAAAAAATGCAACACAGAACTCAGATTGGTTACATTCACTAAGAAATGTACTAGATATACCTGTTCAAACAGCAGAACAAACAAACTGAAAAGCCAAGAACACTAGTCGCATCCTTAAAGTACAACTACTTACTGCTCTAATCAGCATGAAAATTATTTATTCTAATGGCCACAAAACTCCCTTGGTAAGAAGTTTAAGATGACCTGACTTTTTGTAATGTTGGGGGTTACACTTAACTAAAAAGCCAAGAACATACTAGAGAAACATGGGATTATACAGAAACACCTTCAGTACTCTTTCATCTTAAACCTTCTCTAAAGTTACTACAGCTGCAGCCTGAAAACAT
The DNA here is from genome assembly GCA_013398815.1 of Ibidorhyncha struthersii. Taxonomy (NCBI): domain Eukaryota; kingdom Metazoa; phylum Chordata; class Aves; order Charadriiformes; family Charadriidae; genus Ibidorhyncha; species Ibidorhyncha struthersii. The sequence continues at coordinate 97,890 of VZSZ01000679.1, forward strand.
GCCTTCACTTTTATCGCAGTGGTAAGGTAGCTCAGGCAACCATCCCACCACAGTTCTAAATTAGCAGGTTTACATGTACAGTCAAATGTTTGTGGCAGCAGAGAGATCAGCGTGAGCTAACAAATATTTACAGCTCCTACTGCCACACAATCCCATCTAGAAATCTGCTAATTTAAAGGAAATCCAAGGACTGTTATCCCTAGTGCAGTATGCAAGTCCACCTGCAAGACAGGTACACTCCTCCAATTTAACAGCTTAAAAACATTCAATTCTGCTACAGCAGACAATACTGCCTTACCAACATTAAGGTGATTTTAGTATTTGTAATGCTATGTTGCTACAGCTGCAATGGTCTGAGAATAATTTGTTGGTAAAAATACTATGCTTAATCAGATTAACTACTACAGCTGGAAAAATTAGATAAGACCCCAGGCAGACAGAAGGATGCAGTATTACATGTGTCAAGACTGTCTATATCCAGTATTACTACTCTGAAACAGAAAACAATTTACAAAAGCATTGTGTTGTTTGCTTTTGAAAGCTACGCAAAAGAAACATCACAGCCTCACAATGACTGATGCTTAAAACCACATCTTCAAAACCAATGCAGAGCAAAGAAGTGTCTGGTTTACAATTTCTATAAGATACCTTTGTAACTTCAAAGATACCTTTATTTCCTTCCTATTACTTGTGTGACTGCTCACTGCTCCATGTACCATAAACTAAATACTGGACGCGTCTAAAAACAGGACTGCAATAGCCTACAGAGGTTTGAGCTCCTCACGTCTGTGAATCAGCACAGGAAATATTCATAAATGAAGTCACTGATGCTGCAGAGACACCCATTAGCAGTATAGAACAGCTTGAAGTAAACCAAACACTCCCAGCTAAGTAATTTCTTTAAAACAAATGGAAGTAAAAAAAAAAAAAAATCTTGCATACAAATTATGTTTTGGGATCCCAGTCTTACAGAACATAGCTTTTTAAAAAAAACTTAAATATATTCACTACTTCTCCTCTCCAAGTGTCA
>VZSZ01000679.1:99560-111517 GCA_013398815.1 Ibidorhyncha struthersii
GGTAGCTGTTCAAACAGAAAGAAAACAAGCATGCAAGCGGTAAGATCTGGAAGGTGAGAACAAAAAGTTGTAGAACAAGCAGGAAAGGTATTTGGTGAATCTGAAATCTAACCATCCTGCAGAAGAATGCCTAGCAAAACCAGGGAAGTCCTGAACCCCAAAATAAGACGAACTATGTCAATAACAGATGAAATCACTCCATTTACTCTTGGGGAGAGACAGGAGGTGCATAAAGTACCAATCATGAGGAAGACAGACAATTAGCTTGAATTCTTACTTCCCTCAAAGAAGTCTCAAGCCTGATCACTTTGACACAGTGATCTCTAACTTCCCTACTTGATACATATATGCAGGTGCAACAAACTACAGCACAAAAATTGTCATATTACAAATATTTTCTATACACCTTGCAAATGGAAAATCAGAAATTGCATTTTCTAGCAGAAAGCAGAGACACTTTCAGCAATCTCTCTTACCCAGACTTGAAAAGTTAGTTCAGTTTGGTCTTTGCATCAAAAAAGACACCTTTATTTTTTTTAAAGACATTTTTCCCCCTGAAAATACTGTATGTCACATTTTGGATACCAGAGCAAGTACTGTAACCACAATACCAGAGATAAGGAAAAGGCATTGTAACACTATGAGATATTTACTATTTCAATTAAAGATTTTACATTTTTTAATTTTGTGGAACACACTTCTACATCTTCATCTACAATTGCCTGACAACCAGGAAAGTTGTATTTAAAGGCTGTTCTTAATGTCCTTCCAGTAATACAAGTTTCTCATCTATATTAATCCGGTCAGGGGCAGGGTCACATCATATTTTACTAAGAGAGTACATCAGACCAGCCATTTGCAAGTCCTGTTTTCTGGAAAGCTGAAAATGTTATATCCCAATCCTCTCTACATCTTGCTGTGGTCACTAAAAGACAGGATCTCAGCAAACAATTAAAATTAATTCTGGATAAATAGACATTATAGAGCCTTCTTTTGCTCACTTTCTCTCAAATTCCAGAAATACTTGCAATATTGCCCAGAAGAAACGTTGACTGGTTTTGGGTAATCCTTGCTGTTATATTCTGAACAATTTTAGTAACTATCTTCATACTGAAAAGAGAGGTGCTCTATATATTCTGCTTGAGATTTGGAGGAAATACTCAGAATTATTCAAATTCTTTATCCAATATTATTCTAAACCTGCGTGGTCCATTTAGTCATAGTCAATACAGCTGTTCCTTTTATTACTCAGTTACCATTTTCTGCATACCATTATGCCAGACTTCTATGCCCACCGTAAAGTTTCAGATACCTAAGTGCCAATTTCAAGCACTAATACTATTTAAGAGAATTGGCTTTCCCTCTTGTCCAACAACCACAGTGACCTGCACCACAGGTACCAGAGAATAACTACCTTTGTAGTCATCTACCTCCTTGCCAAGTGTGTTCAATGACACTCCAGTTCCTGGTGACACTAACACAATTACAGCATCTTCTCAGCCAGCCAGGCACATAGCCACCTAGGACTGCTTTTACAGGTCAGCCTGACAAGACAGCACACATTTCTTCTGACAGAGTAACTAGGGAGATGTTGTTACACAGTAATGAGAAAGAAAACCTCAGAGCCATAATAACCTCAGTCTCCTCTTCAAGTGTTAACATAAAGATTAAAAAAAAANTTCCCCTCTTTAAACAGATCCTCTTGCTCTGGTGCAAAGGAGGTGGTCAACTGCTTCTGGAGTTCTGTCCTTTTTGATGTAGTGAGAACCAGCAGCTACGAGAGACAAGGAATTTTCTCTGTACAACTTCAAAATGCTGCTTTTATAGGAAGGATATCAGCAGACACATTAATAAGCAGGTCTGAAGTGTCTCCAGACGAGTAATTCTAACAAGATACTACACAGCTGAAGAAAACCCTATGGTACTTGATCATGAATAATGCTACCCTCCCATGTATCTTGTGGGATGCACAATACCTGGAAACTGAATGACTGCCAACTTCAGGGAACAACCCTTCCATCCCCTTGGAAAAATCCCATGAAGTTTACTCACAAAATCACTTGTTTTGCACATATCTGTGGAAAAAAGTTACCTATGACTGTTCCACTGACTGTCAGCTTTAGAAAGCACTTTAAAGCATCCTTGGTATTTTGTCTGCAGGCACACTATAACATATAGTCTGCCCTGTTCACCCCTTTTAACTAAAAGCTAGGAGTCAAACTGCCCCTTGATGCCCCTAAACTTATGTCACACACAAAACATTCAATTTAATTGTTGTAACACCATATTATATGTCTACACATCATTTAACTCTTATTTTGACAAATATCCTGCAGGGCAGACTTCTGGCACTGCAAGAGTTGTCGCATTGCATCAAAGTGAATTTCAGCTAGCTCCATATTCACTCTGACAGCGACCGATGTCATGTAACACAGAAGACAAAGATCATAACTGTGCTGGTTCTCCATAACAAATGCTCTGGTTTATCCAAAGTTAGACAGATGATATGAGATTAGAACAACGTAAAGATAAAAGCCTTTTTTGCTTTTGGGTGGTTTGGTGTTTGGTTGGTTTTTCTTTTTTCAATTAAAAACACATGGAGTCAAGACAGTCAAATACAGAAAAGTCTTCTGCTGAGGAATAAAATGAGACATTCAATTGTACACTTGCAAAAAAAAAATAAAATGCTGGGACATACATAAGCACAGACCCAGTTACGAACTTTCCTTTGTTATGTAGGGAGTTTAGCAACATTCTTTAAACATGTTTAAATTTTTCTATACTGGTAGAAATCAGTATCTTTTTTCCTTTAAGAGAAAATAAATACAAATTCTAGAAGGGGTAGCACTGATCAATGACTTCTTGTGCTACATCATTTAGAAGAACTTCCAACATTTATTTTCAAGTATTATTATATACTTGTGTATCAAGACCTGAAAGTTGAAGCTAAAACAAGAAAGTAATTTTTTACCCATTTCTCAGATTAGGCTGAAAGAGGATTCAATATAAAAACTTATGTCACAACAGCACTGATATAATATCAGCAAGAATATTTTAATACCTCCACAGCACGTTGTAAGTGTCCCTCCAGCGCCATAAATGCAAGTAACTGAGAATTCATAGAAGGAACGGCTCGAACAAGCCCTAGGCCATCCCCAAACTCACCAAATACCCTGGAAAACATGAGTTAAGAAACATGGTCTGCATTTCAAAGTAAACAGTAATAACACCAGTACTGGGTACATCAAATTACAGCACATCACCTGTTAACAGCTGCGTGCACATACTCTCATGAAGTGGTTGTGTTAGTCCTTTGTGACGTCCTTTCCAATCTGGGCTGTTCTATGATTCTATTAACTTATTGCCAATAAAAATGGATTTGGATGGTGAGAAACAAAGACAAAAACTAAACTACCTTCCCCTTAGCCTGCCCTTTCTTCCCAGGCTTAACTTCACTCCTTCATACCTGACTCCTTTATGTCCCCCTACCCCAAGCAGGGCAGAGGGACAGGGAATAGAGGTTGTGGTCAGTCAATGGCAGTTCCTGCCTGCCACTCCTNTCCCATGGGCTGCAGTCCTTCAGGATAAACTTGCTCCTGTGTGTGTCTTTCCACAGGCACAGTTTCTTCAGCAAACACCTACCTGCTCCACTGTGGTCTTCTCCAGGGGCTACAGGGAAATATCTTGTCCAGCACCTGGAGCACCTCCTCCCCCAACTTCTCTGACCTTGGTGTCTGCAGGGTTGTTTCTCTCACATCATCCTCGCTCCTCTCTCTCACACTCTGCTGTGCAGCATTTTTTACCCTTTCTTAAATACACTTTCCCAGAGGCACCACCCTGCAAGCAGGTCTGTTGGAGCCAGCTATGTCCCACACAGGGCAGCCCCAGCCTCTCCTCACAGAGGAGCTGCCCTGCAGCCCCCACTGCCAGCACCTGCTCTCAGTACAGTGGTACACTCAAGACAATATAGACTTTAGAAGAACATGATGGGAGCTTTTACTGTTGACTACTCCAGAGTAAAGGACATTCAGTTCAGCTACTAAATTTTGTGTGTATGCTACTAAGCTCGTTTTACAACTAGCGTTCAGATTTTGATTATGCTGTGTGTCACAGTTCATAGCTTGGCGGCTGCTTTGAGTTCCATTTTCAACATTCAGAGATCAAATCTTAAAAACAGGCACAAGCAAAACCATATACAGATCTGCATATGCTCAACAGACAAAACAGACTCCTACAGATTAAGCTGTGCAAGTGGCTCTGATCACTTTCTTCTGGTATTTGCAGAATTTTTGTAGTAAGTATATTGCAATATTCTTCAGTGATCTAATGACAGAAAATTGACTGAAGCATTCAAAATTATGATAGCATTAGGTAATTGCATGGCATTTCAAAGAGGCCTATAGTGTAGAACTTACACCAGATGCAAAAGAGAAAGATCAATTACAGAATTGCACTGACCTGAATGCTGATTACATTCATATTGTTTTACTTTTATTATAATTCCACTATACTTACCATCTTGAAAATTAAAGTACACCCATCCCTTGAATATTTCGTCCACCACAATCTTCTCAGATCAGTCTGATTTAGCAAATCTATATTCTTTTTCTCTTGTTGGAAGAAACACAGCACTTGAAATAGCTTAAGCCTTTAAACTGAGGTTATCGGCCTTTGAAGCAAGTGCACACTGATAGCCATGAGTATTTTTGACATTTTACATAAGGAACAAAACTGTAACTAAAAAATCCTCTGCAATTAATACCAAAAACTATCAAAGGCATACCTCCACTCCCCATGCGGGCCTTCACTCAGGATGGAGTCAGCCTCAGGGTTGTTATTTCTTTCCAACAGGAAGAATCCGTGATGCACAAAGTCACTAACTGGACTGTTTTCCTCACCACTACTACTTTCTACTTCTTCCCGGTACCGTAACCATGGAACCTCTCCTTCCTCCAATAAGGTCTGTCCCCTTCAAAGAAATAAATGAAAAGCTAAAACTAAAAGTCTAGGAGAATTTATAAACACATGCAAGTAACAAAAGCTATACGTATTACAACAGCTGCAGCTGCATGTTTCTCAGACTGCAGTCCCAGTTTAGGAATTTAGTATTTTTTGTAAAAAAAACAAGAAACTCCATGTTCTATCAGCTCCAGACTCAGAATCCAGTAACACCCATGATGCTGTCAGAAAATTGTCTTATGTCCAATGCCAACAGTACAATAAGTAGCTTGTTTTGCATTTTCCCTACTACAGGCAATATCCCTGCCAGGGCTAGTAAATTTGGTACTAAAGATCTTATTAATCTACAAGGTCCTAAAGCCACTAAAAAAAAAAAAAAAAAACCAACAAAAAATTTTTTGANGGGAAAACTGGCCTGACTGCAAAGAGATATTATTTGCAAGAGAAGCTATCTGCATAAGAAGAAAGACTCCTCTCATTCCTGGATTTTCTAGAGGAGCACAAGTCACCTTGATTTTTAAAGCCACAAGGTTGTGAGTCCCACTTTCCTTATCAAAGGGCAAAGAAACAGGAATCACGTTAGAAATGGGTACATTTGCAGGCTGTTCATATCAAAGAAATCCAAAGAGTACACAGCTCTATTGTTGTTGTTCTGAAACAGATGAATTTTCATAACATTTTCATAAAGCCACACTAATTCTCCAAACCTCAAGAGACAGCTATACTAAAAAGTGGTAACAGATTTGGACTGCTCAGTAATAGGTACTGTCTACCTAAGAGTAGAAGCTGAAAGAACGCTTAGGCATGACTTGTTGCTTTATGAAGACCCAGACTAAGAATATAAGGTCAATACTAGATGCTTAGGAAAAAAAACAACCACTTTCCTTGGCCATTTATAGCTACAGATTTTGCCTTGCAAAGGCAGATACATTTTATGAAGTAAAGTACTGAATGACTGGAAAAATAAGTTCTCAGCAAGCAAGTAGTTCAAGTTTAATCACTGGTAGGGCTGCAGAAATAAAGAGCAGCAATGGAATATGGGAAGTGAAAAAGCAAAGAGATAAACAACTACTTTGCAAGGAGTACTAAGCAGTATCAGAACACGTGTGTGCAACGTATATGTCTTAAAATTAACTTGCCTAATATGGCTTTTTAAAGTCAGTATATCCAGCTTATTATCCTTATTGACACTACATGTCAACGCTGTCTCATTATTGCTGTATCTTTCATAAAATAGAATTGTTTGCACAACATGCCTTCTTCCCCGCAATTTGAAATACATATGGCTACTCAGATTATTTTGATGTAGGCAAATGACTGTTGCTAGTATGGTAAATAGTTTTAGAACTGATGTGATTTTGTGTAGTGTCATGTGGATTCTATGTTACTGCTGGTGTCAGAAATTACAGGAAGTTAGCTAATAAAATAAAACCATACCCTCCTTGGAAACGGACATCTGTGTTCTCTTCTACACCACTGCTGCTGCTCTGCACTTCAGGCTCACACTCATCCCTGGCTGGAACAGTCTCCCAGCTCTCATCACTTGAGGACTGGTCTTTTTCAGTGACAGTAAAATAGGTAGACACAGCTGTAGACCATTCTCCATCACTCCACTCTGATCTGCAATTTAAACAAGGTAACAGGATGTGAATTTAAACACTGCTTTAAGGAAAAGAAAACAAACACAGACACATTGTGATTTCCTACTTTTCTATGAACATTTTCTAGCAGAAATTCATTTTGTACTATTTAGAGATGTATTATAAGGCAAACACACATAACATGCTGATTAAAAAAAAAATCAGTTCCTAAGAAAGAATTTTGCCCATCCCACTTTGCAAAAAGGTTTTTTTCTTCCCACTCCACATTTGCAGAGGACATAACTCAGGAATACAAGCTCAGATCCACTACACACATCTTTCTCCTAGCGCACAAAGAAAACAGCAGCAGTGACGCTGAGAACACCAATGCTAGCTTAACAGAAAATAAGTAATGTTGGCCTTACCTCCCAGCCAAACAAAACTTAAAGCTCTCATAATCCCATACCATATACAACAGTTTGTTTTTTTTTTAAATCATACAAAAATACAACGAATGACTTACTGTAAATTACATAATCCACTAGCCTGAACAGATAAATGGCAGGGAGTTTTTCCAAGGACAATTTGCTCAGCCACCACATAAAAAAAGGACAGTAAATAACAAGTTGTGGGCAGCTTAAATAAAATAGTGATGTTAGTAGAATCTCAAGGAGGATGAACTGATCTACTTCTACCTTTGGTAATGTCACTTAGAAAGTTTACTCAATACTAACAGTGACAGTTGACACCTACCAAAATTCAAAGTATAATCAACCATCTCTGTCACTTAAAAAAGTTACAGAAAACTAATATGTGAACAAACATGCTTAATAGAGCACACCTCACACAGCAATCCATGACAGCTGCAGCTCAGTTTTGAGTCTGCTAAACCCAGTATGTCCATGTTATTTGATCATATTCTGAAATTGCTTAAGTTTTTACGTCCCATTTGCTAATAAATTATTCAGATTTGCACATTATTTACACAAAAAAATCAATACTAATACAGATACAGAAAGGAAGTTTTACCCGTCTTCATCACTGTGGAACACCGATGAGTGTCTGTTGCAGTCTTCAAAACCCCAGACACTGCCATCAACTGTTGCTTCTTTTTGTTCTTTAGCTGCTCTATTTCTCCCTAGGACTATTTCTGTGTTTTGATGACCTTCATACTGTCTTGAGTCAAAGAACATACTAGAATTCATCTCTTCACTATTTCTCAAGGCACGCCCAGCATGGCCTTGCTGGACTTCAGCAACTGCACTTCTCCAGGAACCACTCTCCTCCTCATCATGATTAGGTAAAAGCCTCTCTCTCGCCAACCGATTTGCAGTATTTTGTCTTCTTATTTTAGGTCTCACTACTGGCTCAGGAGAATTTCCTTGGTCAATCCTTCCATCACTAACATTTAATTCATTAGCAATTGCTATCGGAGTTCCGATTCCAACATCCACTATGTTTCTTGTCCGCTGTGTTTCACAGCTGGTGCCGCTCAAGTTACCGTTTGGCATAGCCTGATCTTCAGCAGGCAATGTCCTGTTGTCTGGACATGCCAAGTCTGAACCCACGCTAAAATAACTCATTAAAGGCACTGGTCCTGCTGCTTCGCAACATTCTCTATAAACACTGTGGGTGAGAGAGGACAATTGGGACTCTAAGTCAGCAAAATACTCTATGCCATTTTCTAACTCAGAAAACATGTTGTCTAGTCTTCCCTGAAATACAGCTTGTGCTTCTCTTGCCAAAGGAAATTTGTCCTGAGCATCATCTTCCTCTCCATCACTGCTATCTGGCTTGTAAGAGTCAATGTTTACAAAACCAATTCCATTCTGACTACTCAAATCACTATGCCCTCCAGATACATATTCTACAAGTCCTTCAGAATTTTCATAAGGATTCATATTGTTCTCTGAGATGCTGTTGCATTCAAGACCATAAGAGAATAGAGAAAATGGTGTCATGTTTGCTTCCAAAGTTTGGTTCAATGCAGTTCGGCAAATGGGTTCTCCAGTTCCAGCATTTTCTAATGAAGACTCATCTAACAAATCCAAAGAGACCTGAACCAATGGACTGGAATTTTCACAGAAAACTGTAAGAAAGAATGCATTGGAATAATCAAAAAACAATTGAAATACTCTCATCTGCAGCAAATGCTCATGACAAAGAAAGGATAATTCACTAGGACTGCAGTACGATTTAACAAAGAGAAACATTTACCAGAGATGGAGTCATTCTTCATTAATATATTTACATTCTCATATACATAAACTAAGCATATAGAAATAGGCTTAAGTGACAAAATTTCAGCTCATCCAATAGCAAAAAATCAAGTATTAAAGGAACACCTTTATAAGCAGCATTTTTACATTGTTTATGTAAAAGGGAATTTTGAGAACAGGAAATATGAGAAAGACACTAGAAGATTAAAAAAGCTGCAACATTTCTTTCTGTAAGTTAAAAAATGTACTAACCATTCATTAACTGGCTAAATTGTGCCTCCTGCCATACTTAGATAAAGCCATTTATTGCTACCATAAATTACATACTAATAGCACCGTATTTTGTACATGCAGCTGTGAGTGCAACTCCTCATAAGAAAATAATAGCAGGGATGAATGTGGAATTACAGTTAGTAGTTACCATCATTGCAAATTCAGTCTGGTTACATTACACTTGAACACCTCTTGCATAAAGAGACAATAAATATCAAACCCAGCAGCAAGAGTTAGAGAAGGTAAAAACATGTATACTGCTGCTACTACGAAGTTTATGCTTAGTTCAAGTCATTTTTAAACTCCTAACCAAGGTGACAGTCCAAACTATTTCTGAACATACAACAGTTTGCGTAACTTGATGAGAGTACTTAGAAGTTTTTAAGTCAATATTAAGAGATTTGGAATCTTAACTACAAAACAAAAAATAAAAAAGAAACATGCATGGTTAATTGGAAGGACTCCCTAGCATCAAATATTTTACAGCCTAGTTCCAAATAGATGGTTAGAATAGGTTTTCTCTTCCAAAATTGATTCATAATTTGATTTGAAGACAAAATAATTTTAATTATACAGTTTTATGGCTATCTAGTTGGTTAGAATGCATTAACTCATTCAGGAATGCACTTCAGGCAAAATTAAAGAGTCTAAGATATACTATAGTTTGCCTTCATGTTAATTTTCATTCTATAAAGCCATATGAAATGTACTTTGTGTGTTATTTAACTGTCTACTCTCTTGCCTTCACATTTCTCTGTGTGTGCCTCCCCTCCACACATCTCTGTTTGCAACTAAATGGCACATACATAAAGACATGCACTTACTTAAAGAATTATCTTTTTCATCATCCTCCCATTCTAATGGTTCACGGTCTTCACGTTGATGTTCACCTCTGTCTTGGCTATTCAAAGATGGTCTAAAACTGACACAGGCGTGTCTTATTCTGTTTCTTCTACCTGTAATAGTTTGATAACCTCCTGCTGGTTGGGGCCAGGCAGGTTTGCCAGCTTCTTGACCCATTGCTACATGAGATCACAGAGGAAAGAAAAAGAGAAGCTGCATTAGACAACAATACGTCTTTATAATTTCCTTCTTCCTCAGCGCTTAGATATATATATATTTTTTTAGCAAGGAATTTCCCATTTCTCTGAAGTCTTGAGCTTTACTAACAATACAGTTATTAAGAACCTAAAGTGCTCTGGGCACATATGTTATGAAAGCACATAACAGTTTTCATCTACATTAAATAATATTGACAAACACCAATATTTCCCCCATCTTAACATGTTTGTAGTAAGTAACAAGAGACTTTATTAAAAAAAAAAAGTCACATGACATCTGGACTCAAGTTTTATTTTTTTTAATGTGATACACTTCTGCACATAGCTCTGACACAACACATAGGTCAGCTTGCAAAAAACATTTGCAAGCCCTGTAACAGAAAAAGCCTTCAGGTAACGCAGCACAATTCAGCCAGCCCTAGCTAGCTTATCTCTGTGACAGGAAGAGCACAACGAAAGAAATCACACCTTCTAAACAGAAGTCCCAAGTCCCAGGGAGAAGGCTTTATTCTTTACACTAGGTAGTATGTTCACACATGGCCATATAAGGCAATTGCCCACATATGGCTCCTATTTATTACAGGAGTATTCCATATTAATGGATCTTAATGCTTTGACCAAGAAAACATGTTATAAGCAGTACAAGGAAACTTGAAAAACACTGGGGGAAAGCTGCCAATATTGTAATGAAGAGAGATTTTAATACAGCAGTAGCATCAGCTATTAATAATCTAACATAAGTGTTCAAGTCCAAAGACTGTTGCTTGTACAAATGCAATTATGCATTCAGTATTTCAGATGTTCACTGTCTTTTTCACATCACTCTAAGTGACTTTTAATCTTTACTAGATATGGAATTAACATACTAACTTTTCTGTGCTTAAAACTCAAAATGAAAAGGAGGCATTAAAGTCCAGGAAGATAAAGTGTACAACCATTAACACTGAGTTTTCTGAACTTCAGAAAAATAAGAAATTATTTCCTGGCTGTCCAACTGATCTCTTCATTACCCTTACAAAGAAACTATCTACCTGCAAAGACACCAGTTATTAGCAGTTATTTTATCCAGCTTTGAGTAGTATAGCCATTAGTAAGGTGGGTAGTGGCAGTATGCAGACTACCTAAAACATGACTGCACACATGTACCAACTGTCAAAGAGTCCAAGCAGGTGGGTTTTTTTCTTTGTTTTTTTGAACTAGCATCACTGTTGAAGTCATCATTTTGCTAGGACTGACATACAGGAAACTTAACTGTTGCTGCCTACCTAACATAAATCATGAAAAATAAAATGCAAAGGGAAAAAATGAAATATTTTTGTCAGGGCCACACTCTCAGAGACTACATGATCCCTTAAAAGCTTTAATGAAGAAGCAAAAAGAAGAAAGCTACCTATTGTAAACTAAAGCTTGTAGTAGAAGCTGGTCTTAAGAGGTTCAGACACATAACATCCTACAAGGATTTGGTCTACAATCACCAGCATGGCAATTCTGAAAACATTCCCTAGCAATCTGCTCTTCAGTCAAATTTCTGTGGAAAAAATCCAAGTATTTTCTGCCTGATCTTCCCTACAGAAAAGAAGAGGACAGAAACATGACTAGTGTAATGATGCTGCAAAATTCAGGGCCTCAGGAAAAAAGGGGATCAAGGAGTGCACGATCGAGATACAAGGCCTCTGAAGACCCTCACATGCTGCACACCGGGCGGGGGACGGGACGGGACGAGGGAAGCAGATTTCTGGGATCAAGGAGTGCACGATCGAGATACAACGCCACTCAAATGCTGCACACTGGGGCGGGGGGGGGACATGACGGGACGGGCGGGAAGAGCGAAGCAGCTTCCTGGGATCAAGGAGTGCACGATCGAG
>VZSZ01000679.1:112134-122134 GCA_013398815.1 Ibidorhyncha struthersii
CTAGTCCATAAAAGCAATGGTAAAAAGGAATTACATAAATTAAAGAAATTGCAGTTCAGCTGACGCAGTTCTGAACATCTGAACAAAACCCTGCCTTTCTTCCAAGAGCTGAAATACTGAAAACCTTCCCTTACATACCTAGCAATTTTTGTAGTTTAGGGAGAAGGTAACTGAGTTTGGTAACTTCCACTGGAAAAAAAAAAAACAACATCATATAACCCTAGAAACTGAAAATATCCTTTTGAGGTTAAGTATTCCATCAAACTTACCTGGATTTTGTTTTCACTCTATTATGTCCAATTTTATTTTCCTCACACATACAGTTATCTCCTAGGCCTATTATATACCTCACAGGGGAAAAACAAAGTTAGGACTGTGTGGCATGGGCAGCTGGGGGTGGGGGTGGGCAGCAGTCCTGAGTGTTCTTCATCCCAAAGAGGGGAAGGCAGGGTCATAATTTGCTGCTGCAGGAGTTGTCTTTTTTTTTAAAAATACATGTTAAGTGAGCTTCAGATATCTCCCTAAGTAGTATTTTTTCAATCTTTTAGTAACTCATAATTTTTCCTACTCTTTCTCAGATTTTTCCCAACATTCTTAAAAAACTTCTATGCATATTCTGGTCTCAGTCACAGCAACACTCCTGCTTTTACATCTAGGAATTACAGGAACCATTTTCTCCCACAGTGCAAGAACAGGATTTCACATTCAAGGTTTGAAAAGGGGATGCATGTAATACTGACACAATTAGTGTCCTCCAGGTTACTGTCTTACAAATAAAATAAACCTGCATTTACTCCCAGAAGCATATGAATGCATATAGCTGTCAAATGGGCGAATCTTAAAAACTCACATTCTTGACACCCTCTCACTTACCTGACTAATTCTCAACCATAATGTAAGCATACCCCTGATCAATGCAGATAAAAGTTGCAGGTAAAAATATTCACATTATTTTTTAAAATGTATTATCCACTATTCTTCAGCTGTAACCAATATTTTATACTTCTTTCTTTCCTGCAGGTATTGAAAGCATCCAAGAGTGGATTAATTAAAAAGAAATGTGAATTAGAGTGGAGAATTTTCAGTTTTTTAAGCACCACTGCTCGGGACAGGAGAAAGGCATGGAATAGTTCCTAAAAGGGAAAGAAATATTTCAAAAACTTAAACCAACATATTACTGTCACAATTTCCCTCTCTTGCCACTATGGTCATATTAACACTGAAATTCTTTAGCTGTTTTATTATGCTTACAAGCTTCAAACGACATACCCCGGGAAATTTCCACCCAAAACAATGAATATACGGTTAGAACCTATCTTCACTGTCTGGGATTTATCTATACCTCAGAAAGCCAAATGTCGTGGCCTAACCCTGGTAAGCAGCTAAGGACCACACAGCCTCTCACTGACTGCCCTACCTAGTGATATCAGGGAGAGAATCAGAAGAGTAAAAGTGAGAAAATTCATGGGCTGAGACAAAAGCATTGTATTATTATTCTTTTTTTTTTTAAGAGAAAGAAGAATAAAAAGGGAAAGAAACAAAAGCAAGGGAGAAGAATGATTAAAAAAAAAAAGCAACACACCCTAATTGCTCACCAGTGATGCTCAAGACAGTTCCAAAGTAAGTGCTGCCTGGCCAACCTCCTTTCTCCCCCTCATCACTTTTATTGCCGAGTGTGACACCACGTGGTCTGTCCCGGCTGTGTCGCCTCCCAACTTCTTGTGCACACCCCAGCCTCCTCACTGGTGGGACAGCGTGTGAAGCAGAGGTGGCCTTGGTTCTCCAAGCACTGCTCACCGATAGCTAAAACATCCTTGTGTTATCAACGCTGTTTTCAGAACAGAAAAAAATAAAATCCAAAATATAGCCCCATACAATACCCCGTGATAAAATTTAACTGTCTCAGCTGAAATCAGTTCACCATATCATACACAAAAATTAAATGCGTTTCTAAAGGATCAGATTTATTCATCCAAAGCTTTCTTCTTCAAAGTATTTGGTTTAGCAATGACTTTAGGCTGCTCTGTAGGATATTTGAGAACACAGTAGTGATTATTTCCATAAGAGTATCGGCTCAGCTACGTGTACACTGAAAAATGGAATATGCTTCAGGAATTCATTTTTCAGGCATTAATTACTGTTTTTTCATTAACCTTCCAGGTCATTTTGCACTTTTCTTTCAGATATAGATTCCACTAAGTCAATGTTTTTACTTAGCATAGTTCCTTCTCTTTGCCTGAGGCTGAAGTAGCCTGTGCTCCAAGTTCAATAAGCTGGCAGGCTGGTCTACCACTGAATTCACTTTAAATGAAAATAAAACTTTTTTTTTTAACCTCTCAGATTACAGAAACCGATTATTTTATTAATGACTGAAACAGCAGCTGGCTGCACCTTCAAACAGACTGACCAGCTTAGGTCTCTGGAATCTCAATAGTGCAAATACCCTTTCAGCAAACATGAATTGGGATTTTTTTCCACTATGGGCCTAACTTTGGAAAGACAGCACAGGCAATTAAAGATATCTCAACACCTTAGTGAATAAAGGAAATGATTATTGTCACCTTGCCCACTTTAATAACAAAAATAATTCTGCATTTAACAGTATTTAGATATCTAATGAAAATATTAATCACAGCAAATTTATGCTTTGTGAACTTCAAAAAACACTGCTGGGCTCTTCACACTTGCTTGTTAAGTCACTCCAATCTAAATTCATAACTTAAAAGGTAAAAGAATCTGGAGGTAAGGGGAAAGTAAAAAGGGAATCTGGAGCACAGGTTATTTTCTCCTCTCTCCTCACTGCTGCAGCAGCAACATGGGAAGAAACAGACAAGCCCAGTCTATTAATGCATGGCTCCAAGGCTGGTGTCATCACCACAATTTTGGGTTTTTTTTGATAATGGAATGGCCTACACAGTACCAGGCTTGCTGGCATCAGATGGGATTCACCATTCTGAAAGGGCAAGCGGGTCTTTGCTCAGAAGCCAGTGGGGGTCACTGACAGATTTAAACTAGACTTGAAGGGGAGCAATATCAGGCTCGCCCGTGACAAGCTGTGGGACAACACGCCAAGATTAGAGGGACCAGGTGTTAACGAGGGCCCACAGCCTGTTGCTCTGAGACGTGCTGGCTACACTGCAGCACACTTAGAGTCTTACGGAGATGAGACAGGGGCTCCTTAGGTAGTAGGGGCCAACAAGGAAACACCAGTGAAATAATCCAAAGGAATTAAGGGATGTTCCTCTAAGACGGTGACACAGCCGACAGCCCAGCTGAAATGCCTCTAGACCAATGCGTGCGGCACGGGTGACAAACAGGAGGAGCTGGAAGCCACTGTGCTGCTAGAAAGCTACAACCTGGTTGCTGTTACTGAAACCTGGTGGGACAAATCCCATGACTGCAGTGCGGCTATGGATGGCTACAGGCTGTTCAGAAGGGACAGGTGGGGAAGGAGGGGTGGAGGCATCGCCCTCTATGGCAAGAAATGGATCAAGTGTGAAGAGCTGTCTCCGAAGAATAGCCATGAGCAGGTTCAAAGCCTATGGGTAAGAATTAGAGACTGAGGCGACACAGGGAACCTTGTAGTTGGCGTCTACTACAGGCCACACGACCAATTGCCCATTGACAAAGCCTTCTTACTCCAGCTACAGGAGGCACTGCACTCACAGGCTCTCATCCTGCTGGGGGACTTCAGCCACCCCAACATCTGTGGGAGAAGTAACACAGCGAGCTACAGGCAACCCAGGAGGCTCCGGAGTGCATCAGAGAGAACTTCTTAAGCCAGGCAATAGACAGTTCTACCAGAGGGGACACGTTACTGGACTTGTTGGTCACCAACGCAAGCGAGCTAATCAGAGACATGAAGATTGGAAGCAGTCCGGGCTGCACTGATGGAGTTCACAGTCCTGAGGAATACGGGTCAGGTGAAGAGTAAAGTCAGGACTCTGAATTTTAGGAAAGCAAAATTCCAGCTCTTCAAGGAGTCAGTCAATAGGACCCCCTGGGAAACTTCCCTCAAGGACAAGGGAGCAGAACAGAGCTGGCAGATCTTTAAGGACCATTTTTACGCCCATTTGGGTAAAAACCCTGGAGCTGCTGCTGGTGCCAGCAGCATTGCCTGTGTTTTTCCCTCCTGCTTCAGATCTGTCAGAGCAGCCAGGAGCAGGAGCAAGGGGAGGGCAGATGGGCACAGGGGGCTGCAGCACACCCTCGGCAGCTGCAGCCAACCCCCTGCCCTCTGACTCCCTCGTGGACACGCTAAAGGGGCAGCTCCCCTGGCAGCTGGTTGGAGAGAAGTGTTTCAGTGTTTGGGAAATAGCTCTTTGGGAAAGAAAGAGAGATAGTGGACTAGCTGAGGAAACATAAGCCTCCCCCCAGAAATCTCATGACTGGACAAAACACAGGAAGAGTCGAGAAATAAATCAGTACTTGATTGGAGAAAAATCCAAAGTAATAAACGGATAAGGCAGCAGGTGCCAAAACAACAGATTAAAATAAAGCTTTCCTCTCTGCCTTTGTTGTAAGATGTAAGAAATCAGGAAAGGAAGGCAAGAGATCAGCATGGCTGAGTTGAGACCTGCTGGTCAAACTCAAGGGCAAGAACAAGATATACAGGCGGCTTCCTCCCACTTCAACACTAAACAGTTTCCATTTTGCATTACCCCAAAATGCATGTTTTATGCATTTTGTGCCACAAATGCAAAACTGAGGTTCTGAAATATCGCAATCCATTAATGCATACAAATATAAATAGTTCAACTTCTGCATTTCTCAAAGCATTAGTCAACATGCAGGCTAAACAAAGAAAGTCGATTAGTATTTTGGCCTTTGTCTCCATATTGCTAATCTCAATTACTGACCTCCTATAATCAGCACAAGCAATTCACAACTCTACACAAATTACAAAAAAATTTGCCAGACTGTAAAGGGAACAGGTGCTGGCACTATACAAACAATAGTGAATTCAAGTATATGCAGGAAATTGTAAATGGTTGCTCTGAATGAAATACATTAGACATATTCACCGGGCAACTAGTATTTAGTGAAGTCATGAAAAAAAACAGACATACAAAATTGCTTGAAGTCCAAAAAGACTTTTACAAGTGGAATCCAGTCACCACCTCCCATGTAAAGCTGTCTGAATGGGTGAGTTGCTACAAGCCACCACCTTGATACAGTTCCTTTTTATCCTTAGACATCCTCCTAGAGTTCAAGATACTGCACAGTTCCTATTCCTTCATCCAGGCTCTTCTGACCAACACGGGTGCACCGAATCCCTCTACACAGATGTCTGCCATCTGTTCACTTCAGCCAAGGAGCCAGGGTTAGGCTGGCTCACTCTGATGTGGCTTCAGCTGTGGTTATAATAGTTGGCTGTCAAGCTGTAAATTGGACTGAGTGAGCTTACTCAGCTTTACCAAATCGCTTTCTTTGAGGGTCTAATTCTCTCTGGGTTTTCTAAAGCTCAGTAGATAGTTGCTTTAGTACAGCTGAGCCATTAGAACCAAGCCAGCAATTCTCCAGAGTTCAGCAAACTAGCAGGCCCAAAGATGTATTTTTGCAGTTGTCTTCCCTCTTACATACCTGTCCTTATTAAAGCAAAGTGAACCAAAACCATGTAATGAATACTTATACACTACCAGAAGTACTGAAAGTCATTTTTTTGGAAGTAACCTGAAGGACAGAGAAAACTCACTGCTTTAAGCTCTTTCTTTTCCTTTCATAAACAGAATTCTGTATCTTGGATACAAGGGCAACAAAAGCCTCTGATGCAACTGACAGACAGGAGAGCTCACCTGAAGCCAGTTAGGCCTTCAAAACTTTCAAAGTTTAGAAACACAACATGAAGTGATTATGCTATACCTGTGAAGAAAGTGAGATCGTTCTCAAAAAGCGAAGCACAGGATATTATTGTCAGGTAGGAATAAACTACTGAGCACATTACCAAAGGGGGAATAATTGGCAATGTGCAGCTAAGCAGAAGGACAGTGGAGAAATACTGAGGACCACAAGTTACACATACTTCCCTCTGTTTTGGCAAACAGCAACATAAGGAACTGTATTAGAGAGAAGGCTACAAGACAGGAAAAGTAACCCTTCTATCCTGATTGATGCTGTTAAAATCAGATCTAGCACTCTGCATACAGTTAAGTACCATACTTAAAAAAGATCACCCTTAAATGGCAGCAAGCAAGATTTCCCTGACACTTGGAAACAACACATGGAAATGACATAAGGGAAATATTTCTACCAGTAGGAATATCACATCATTTAAACAGATTGCCTGGGGAGGCTGAAGAATATAAATCAGCAATCCAGCCCACAGAAAGGGATTCAAACAAACATCTATTGGAGAATGACTGTGAGGAAGGGTTGGGAGAGAGGAAAAGCCTGACAGGGTGTTTGAAGTCCCTACCAGCCCCACGATCATTTCCCTAACCTAGCCCTCCAGAATTTCGTATGTTTATTCTGCTCCAGCACTGGAATCACAATCATACATAACTATGTTAGGGTGGGGGGGAAAATCTGTGTGTCTTTTCCCCAAAGCCTTCATGTGTAGCGTAAGATCCAACCTACAGTGTGACTCCCAATCACTATTTGCTTGTTTTCCCATAACTTAGAAGATAAATCACAATTTCTCCAACTTGCCAGTTACTTTTACACATTTTTTCCTTTGTTAAAAATTTGTAAGAGGTTACACAATTAATACACTGTATGAAATTGCACCAATTTTACTGTGTGGGGTACAAATACTTGATTTTTTTTGTTTTTTGTCATCTCCTTTTCAAAACAAACACTTTGCACATAAAGCACCTTATTACAATCTTGGAAATATATTACAGATCCATTACCTAGGAGCCAATTTTTAGGCCTCAAAAATATTGTTGCAGATTCCTGACTCTGAGAACGGCTCAAAACCTTACACCACAATTATTTTTTTAAGCTGTCACCAAGCTACAAATATCTTGCTCACCAAACATGTGATGAAGACACCTATTTAAGCTATAAAGTGAACTATAGAGCCACTAAAACAGGAGCTGGGTTTCGCCATTGTTTTAGAATTATTTGGGTTACGGAAACTTCTCTCGATTGTTTCAGAAATTTCACCTCTGACACCAAGCTGCTGGGGTATGATACTTTGATGTAACCAATTATCACTAATCACCTGAGCAATCATCCACAAGCCACTCTCAGGATCAGAACCATTTCTCTGCATTCTACTTTTCTATCGTATCAACTAGTTGCATCATTTCATACACAAATCAGCGATCACCTTGTATTTTCTTTTCCCTGCTTAAGTGTCTAGCAGAGAGATATTGATGATGTTACAGCAATACATAAAAACCACAGTGGATTTTAGCACCTGAAAAACCACAAACTTTTCAGGTCACATTTTTATAACTGTAAGCACATATGGAAGGACACACACATATGTCCCAGCTGGAATTCTCTCTGCTTCCATAGTCCTATATTTGGTTACCTGCTAGTATCAAAATATCACAGTTAAAATTAATCAAATTCTAAAAGCTGTTTTAAAGTTATCCAGAATGATTAACACCATTGGCACCAGAATTTGTAAATACTTTCTCCCACTGTGACACATGAGCATTTAGCAATTTACACAGACATCCACTCTGTTATCCTTGCAGACTGTTCTGCTCATTACTAAAAGCTTATTAATAATTACCTCAATTTCCCATATAAATAAGTTATAGCCCTGCTCCACAAACACCAGAAAACAGCCAGCCAGGTGTGGCTTGTAAGAGAACTGAGGTTCTCGCAAGACCTACTATGTTACACACTTCGACAACACAAATAGGTGCCACAGTACTAAAAGTGTACAGCATGACTCCAAGCACTTCAGGATGCTCCTGTGATAAGCAGCATGAAGTGTACTTTGTTCAAGCTCAGGCTATCAAAACCACAGAAGCTGAAGTTCCGAACGCTGATGGGAAGTACCATCCTAAGCTCAAGTTAGTGTGTCTTTTAAGGACATTCAAAGTATCACTTCTCCACGGATGCTCTGAACAGAATGCTGAGCTTAACCAGCATTCCCCTCCTCCAATGGTTTTGGTTTACCTATATTTATCCCAAATTCAAACTTGTTTCAAGGTATTAACTGAAGTTTTTAAATACATTTGCCAACAGAAACAAATGCAAAGCAGACCTTTGGGACCTGTCCAAATACACTACTAAATAGATAGATAAAAGACTGCTAAAGCATCATAATAACTCTGCAGTGGACTATCAGACTTATAGCCCTATCCATAAAAATGCAGGGGGATAATTAACATATCAGTGATTAAATGAATTAGAACAAATTTCCTCCCCATACTTTCTTTGTTCAAAATATTATTCAGAAATACTAGGACAAACCACAAGACTGTCTGCCTTACAAATGCATTGCCCTCAGTACAATGGGATTTTGGCATCTACTGCTGTAGAGCACAGTAACACTTTTTGTTTTATTCCAGACTTCCTATGAGATCAAGAATCAAAACAAATGCAAATTAGCAAGTACTGTGGACCACAAGATTACTATGTAAAAATGGTAGCAATGCCATCTTAACTTTTTGCTACAAATACCTGTAACAGTATTTGCTGAACTAATCCAACACATCCTAACAGTATTTTTCATTTCCTATGCTAAACTGCTTTTGCAGAAGTAAACATCCTCATGGGAGCAGCAAGCTTAACAAGGCAATAATTCATTAATATGTCTTATTTTGATGAGGCTTTGATCTGTCAAGAACTTTTGCACAC
The DNA here is from genome assembly GCA_013398815.1 of Ibidorhyncha struthersii. Classification (NCBI taxonomy): domain Eukaryota; kingdom Metazoa; phylum Chordata; class Aves; order Charadriiformes; family Charadriidae; genus Ibidorhyncha; species Ibidorhyncha struthersii. The sequence goes on from VZSZ01000679.1 coordinate 120,898, forward strand.
TACCAACAGTGTATTGCAATTCACTGAGTTGACAAAGGAAATAAAAAATAAAAGGTATATTTCATAGAAGTTTCCTAATCCTGCATTTTAATACAACTTCAAAATAATGATTTTTCTGAACAACATTTTTCATTTGCCTTTCTTTAATGGATGAGAAAGAGCAGGAAATCATTTCTGTGCAAGTGTGACTCAGCTGCAAATAAACTTCCTTTATTACATATATTTGCTTACACAAATTTAAATATGTATACTTCTCCTAAATGAAATTTACATCTATAAAGTATGTATTCTTCACAATTTGTGCATTAAGAGAGAACAGTAGTAGCATGACAGCACTCTTTATTGCTACAAGACACTTTTTTCTAGATACAGTGTACCAGAATTTTAATCAAAAATCATTCCGCTAAATCACTTAACTGTGTACACAGACAAGTGCAAATCAAGAACCACACTGAAAGAATGAAGTTTCTGAACGCATCAGAGTACAGAAAAAGGACTTGTGTGCAGTCACTAAGCTTTCAAACACATCCTATGAAGTACTTAGCATCAAGGTTATAATACCAACTTTTTATACCTTTTTAATCTTTGTGCACCATACAGATTCATATGCTATGTAACAGATACATATTCTTCATAAAAAGTGTTAATTCCCCAGCAGCATCCAATCAAGCATATCTGCAGTGCACAGTATTCTGAGAGAACTCAGTTCCACTGCAGTCAGCACAGTTGAAGATTAGCGGTTCAAGTGAATCTACTAAAGATGCAGCAACTAAGCACGCACAGTGAACACCCTCATCCAGGTGCAAAACGCATCCCCTGCAGCGTTAACTACAGGTTAATGCACTTCTGCTCGTGTGTAGGAAAATGCACACTTTCAGCTGATGCACCTTAACAAATCTCTGGATTCCAGGCCCAAGACACGCTCCTCCTGTCGCTGCATGTGGGGGTGGTACCACCTCTCCTTCAGCGAGCGGGTAGCGCCAGTGCGTCGTGAGTGAACTCGGGCAGCGCCAAGGCACTAACTTTCGAAGTGAGCCTGCTCACACCCGTTTGTATTTTGTCTGAGGGGGCGCAGCGGGAACCCAGCCGGCCGGGCTGTTCCCAGGGGCTTGATGCGCAGGACGTGGCGCCCACGCTCGCCATCACCGACGGCTCCGCGGCCCCAGCACCACGCAGCGGGCTGCCGCTTCCGCCCCGGGATACCGGGTCATCGTCACAATGTTGTGGGGGGAAAACA